>CAJNDV010025469.1:25264-38877 GCA_905221635.1 Symbiodinium sp. CCMP2456 | reverse complement strand
CATACCCCAAAGCCTCATTCTAATTGTTAAGGCCCCGACATTATAGCAACTACTTTAGAAGTCAGACCACAAGGTACATACTATTTTACGTGCTCGGTTTAGGGTTTAGGGTCTAGCTTGAAGCCTTAGGGGGAATTCAAGAAGAGTATCTGTGTAGCTCACGGCGGGCCACACTCCATAATCTTGGCTTATTGCTTCTATATGGGTTTAGGGTTTAGGGTTTAGGGTTTAGGCGTTCCACAGGTGAGTTTCGCGTCCTTGCTGCCCTTCGCAACAGATCGAGCCGGCGACGTGATTAGGACGGAAGATGGTGCTACAACAGGGGGTGTAGGGTTTAGGGTTTAGGGTTTAGGGTTTAGGGTTCCAAAAGAATCCCAAATCACAGAACTACAATCTTCAGGGCCCCGCCCTTCCATGGACTTGTTTTAAGTGCTTAGGGTCAGCAACTCCATGACGTGCATCAGTTTAGGGCGGGCTGGAATGTTCCTAATAAGGAATTGCAGCATTGGAGTAAACCATCTTATAGCCCTAAGCCCTAAACCCTAATATTACATGAACCCCCCCAGCACGTTTTAGGATATCCTGTTCGTGGGATCTGGACGGTTCTATGCCGGGATATGCCCAAGCAACAGAATACGTATGGCTTGCTACGTTTGCAGGTTTACTATTGCCCTAAACCCTAAACCCTAAACCCTAAACCCTAAACTGCTGCAATCAATTACCACAGTATGGCTTCCAGGATCCGACAGTATTTTTGTGGGTGAGTTCTTGTGGAAGTATTTATGGGCCTTAATGATTAGAATAGGGTTTTCACTATTTTACACAGTAGTTATAATCAGGAACCCCCCAAGACCCTATTCTAAATATTAAGGGCCATACAGTACCAGAGGATGGCTGGCTGGATCTACAGGTTTGTACACTGGGGTCTTTAGAAGCAGAAAACTACTTGGTTATTCTAGTGATTCTCTTCAGCTAGACCGACGCTGGCAGACTGGACCACCCTTCCTGCGCAGGCGGCGTTCTCCGCACGGGAAATAACTCAAACCGGGTTTGGGGTACATCATTATATTAAAGCAAGCAAGACTAACTTTGGCTACTTAACCAACCTCTATGCCACCGTTAACCTCTGGGAAGTTGATTGTTGCTGTGACTCAAGAAACGGACCTTTCTCTAGCTTTATTATATGATATGGGCGGTTCAGAACATCGAGCAAGAGCGAATTATTAATTGAATTGCATGGGTACCCATGTCCCCTTCAGAAGGCTACATACTGGGTTCCAAAACCCGAACTTCATCCGAAACCCAACACCCTAAACCCTAAACTCTAAACCCTAAGTACTAAGCCCTAAACCCTAAGGGAGCCAGCCTGGAGGTCAATAAAGACCATATCGCTCAGATCGCCTGTGTTCAACAAAGCTTTGCAATCCCTATAGAGGTGCCTTACTTGGAGGGTAGCCAGCAGACTTATAAGTACCTTGAAAGGGGATGCTAATTGGGGTTATGATGCTGATAAGTCTACGACACAACTACTTACTAAGTCCCCCGACGCTCCAAGTAACAGTAAGAGCAGGGCACCTTTAATGGGGTCCGCTGACGGGTGCTATGGGCTTTAGTAGTGGGAATGGGGTTTTCCGTGTATGTAATGGTAATTATAAACACGAAATCGAAGGAACATATTATATATTATAGTTGATGATATAAATCCTGCATTACCTATAATAAGGGATTTACCATTTTTCCCATAGTTTAGGGTCCTTGTAAGGTAATGCAGGAATTCTATCATCAGCTGTAGCTCTTTAGGCTCCTACGTGGTTCAGACCTCGAGTTGCGGAGCGAATCGTGAGATTCACCTTGCCGACAATGAGGGAGGTTTGGAAGGATGTTAGACGGATTGGGAAGTTCATGGACCCTGAATAACCTTCCTTTTTTAGGACTTAAGTAAGGAAAGCAGAATAAGGGACCTTGAAAAGGTGGGTTCTTTCATTAGGGTCTAGGTTGGCTTAGTGTGCTGGGACTGTCAAGGCGCCCTAAGCCACGAAGCGAATCCCAAGCTAAACCCTTCCAACCCAAAACCCCTCATACCGAAACTCGCACACTCCCGTACTGCAAACCCGAAGCCAGGAATCCCAGCTCGAACACAAGTGCCCTAAGTCCCATCCGAGCACCATGCGGACCCTAAGCCCTTGTTGCATCCAGGCCTATTGCGACTGCCGGGTACCCTGAAGAAAAAGGCCAGGCAAAGCTGCAGCACCATTAGGGTCTAAACCCTAGAGCCTAAACCCGAAACCCTAAACCCTGAACCCATCCCCCCTAAGGGAGAGCCTCCTCCGTCGTTCCCGGCAAAGATCCACATGACGTTCTCTGCGGTGAGGACTGCAGAATGTCCCCTTCGAGAGCCGCCACTACCTGCCGTGGATCGGAACAGGTAGGGTTTAGGGTTTAGGGATTCCGAGTCACACACTCGCACAAGGCTGGCACGGCATACAGAGTCCCAGATTGCTACTGGGAGGGTTACACACACATGTATATATATATATATATGTACACACACTACGGGTACAACCACAACCACCACCACCCAGGGTTCAAGGTTCTTGGCCAAGAACCTTGAAAGCTAGGGTCTAGAGCAATGCAGGCACACCCTGATTCATAAGGAAGCTCGGTGTCAGCTTCGACCTGAGCCCTCAGTGCTGAGCCTGCAATTAGCTGAATTACCTGGAGGGTCGGGGGACTTAGTAAGCAGGTACTAACTAGACTTAGAAGTACCCTAAAAGTGACCTCAATTGAGATTATGATACATATAAGATCATATAAGTCTATATAGTAATTACTAAGTCCCCCGACCCTCCAAGTAAGGTTTGAGAGTTGAGGGTTTAGCGCTTTCGGCTACTTTGTGGGATGGTACCCGAGAAGTACAGGGCTCCTCTAAACTGGCTTTGGGCTTGGAGCTACAGGTAACTCGAATGAAGTGTGACTCTAGAAAATGCGACGAACAATGACTTTTGCACCAGGCCTGATGGGTACAACTGCGTCCAGGAAGAAGCAGCCTGTTCCAGTCTTGCAACGCCGGGGCTTAGGCTTTTTAAGTCTTCGGGCTAGGGGTTTGCGGCCGGGTTGTTGTCCGAGCTTACGGCTCATGTGCTTTGGGAATTCAATCATGAACCCCGGAACCTTGCAACCTCAAGGAAAGCCCTAAACCCTCCACGGTGAGTTCCTCCGCATGGATCACTGGGGGAGAAGTCAGAGATTTACTTTTCAAACGAAGCTCTTTCAAACGGAATTAATTCAGAAAGTGGAACTTCCTGCTGTCGGGCCGTTTACATGCAAGATAGCTTCCGAAACTCCCAAGCCAGGTAGCTAAGGGTACCAGCAGTTCAAACTCCAATTCAAGCACCCTAAACCCTGCCCTACTCGTAGTCACTCATTGAAGTGTCATAGCAGACCACAAGCACAACCTACACACCCCTGCCCTAAACCCTAAACCCCAAACCCTAACCCCTAGTAAAACCCTACCCTGCTTCCAAAAAAAGCAACATTAGGATAGGGATATCCCAGATAAGCCCCCTTACAATGAAGCCCAATAAGGTAGGGAGATCCCTATTGAAAAAAGCTCATGCTTATGTCCTTTTTGGGGTTCCTAAGTGTAAGGCCTTTGTGACATCCCACCCTCACTCACCCAACACGTTCTTCAAACATGGAGCCCCCAAGCTTACCTACCACCTCTGGTCCTTTTAGGGTTTCGGGTTTAGGGTTTAGGGTTTCGGGTTTCGGGTGTTGGGTTTCGGGTGTAGGGTTTAGGGTTTAGGGTTTAGGATGCCATACGATCTTGGGGCCCTAAAAAGGGATCCTAATTGAGAGAACCATTCACATAGCCAGGTAGGTAGATTTCAACTGTAGGCCATAACCCTAAACCTTACTTTCTAAACTCTAAACCTTAAACCCTTAACCCTAAACCCTAAACCCTAAACTCTAAACCTTAAACCCTGAATGACCCAGATCCTTTGTTTACTTGGAACCTGGCCACTGGCAGATACTGTAGGAGCTGTCATAATCGGAGCAGGCTCAGAAGGCTTGAATAACTTGAATAAGGTTTTGGGGATATATATATATATATATATATTATGTGTGTATATATATATATATATATTTTTTTTTTCGTGGCATTGTATAAGAGCTAGAAAACAAGATGCAGCCTTGCTAACTTGCAAAGTATTCAGACCTCCACATTACCTGGGCCCTCTGGTGTAACTTCGTTTCTTGGATTCAAGCTCCTAACCACTGAATTACGACTATTCCGGCCTCTACAAACGGAACACGTAGGAGCCGAACCCTAAATCCTAAAGCTCAGGGCACTCCACTTGCCCCTAAACCCTAAACCCTAAACCGTAAACCCTAAACCCTAAACCCTAAACCGTAAAAGGCCCCGGCCGGAAGGTTTATGAACCAGAGGTCGGAGAGGACGCCTTGTGCTGCGGATTCGGGCGGCACACTAAACCCCAAAGGAGAGTTTAGGCGTTTTGAGAATCCGGGCTTGAGCATGTTCCGCCTAATGTAGGGGTGTTAGTAATTAGAATAGGGTTTTGGAGTCCATTATCCTGCAATAAGGAACCCCCCAGAATAGTATAGGTAATCATTAGGGCCCCTATATATTGCCAAGGATGCCAGTCCGAAATCGATTTTGCAATTCCTTCGAGAGAATATGCCCAACAGCCAGAGTTTAGGGCTTCAGGCGGGCTTGGGCTTTGCGCGCCCTAGGTCTTTTTCGGACGTCACCTCCGAGATCGTCATTACCGGTTCAGGGTCGATGGTTGCAAGTTTGGGGGGTTGAGCAGCTTCGTTCGCAGCACACTTCTGCGGAGATGGTGCATGCAGGCTTGCAGACGGCTTGGGGTGTAGAACCTGCAAGGAGTTTGCCAAAGACTTTGCCCTTCCGATGGAACCAACTGCGCAGCTGGAGGGGTTGCAACGCAATGAAATATAGGAACATGATGAAGAAGCCCTGCGTAAGCCCCAGTATATAGAGAGCCATGCAGAGAATCCTACTAGAGACCCATCGCCCTTTTAGCCAGGTTCCTATCTCAGTCGATTCTGCCACTATCATGCACTACTGATCTAAAGCGGTTAAGGGTTCTTTCTTCTTCAACGACCAAGCCCAAAAAAGTTCAAACTTTTTAAGATAGACCTGTTACATAAGGCCAAAAAGTTTAAGGTTCTCCCATTGGCTATCTAAGGGTTTAGGGCAAAGTCTTGTCGAGCCTGGGCTGCTTATTGCATACAGGGCATACATGTATCGGATACACAACACCGATTGCTAAGTTACTGCACGACATCCAGGGATCAGGCCATGGTCTGTAGCTACTGTCATATGCGAGAATTGCAGCCAGCCAGTCCTAAAGATCCGTGCCTCCTTGTTGTATTAATGTAGCGGCCTTAAACTAGAATAGGGTTTTGGGGTGTATTATATTATAAATGTAATCAGGAGCCCCCAGAATAATGTAGGTAATAATTCCGGCCCCTGTATTATCTGTACCCAGTGGCTTAGACTAGGGTGCAGGCCCTGAACACCCGGAGAACCTGAAACCGTGAGCCTTGAACCCTGGGTTCTAAGCCCTAAGCAACCTAATGCAGCAACCCTGTCTATGTCCCAGCTCTCAACCTTATACCCTCATCTGTGCAAAAGTATGGGGTCTCGAATTTCGGAATACTTCCTCTAGGCACCCTTAAGCTCAGGATTCTGTTGCTGAGGATCTGTATTAGGGTCTCTGCTATGCTCCCGTAAAGCTTTGTGGCCAAGAGTTCAGAGTCCAGTTTCAAGCTCAGGGCTGTAACGTAAAATAGGGGCCTTAATAATTAGAATAAGGTCTTGGGATATACTATAACTCGAATAAGGAACCCCCAAAATAGTATTGAATATACATTGGTCATTATTTAGTCCCGTATGTTAGGGGCTTCTCAGCTCAAGCTCTGCCAGGACCCCCCACCAAGTACCCTGTAACAGAGGCGTTTGGTCGTTCATGGTCGAGATTTAGGCCCGTGAACCCACGACCGTAACTTAGGCCAAAAGCCCCAAACCCCCATTTAGGCCATACTGCTGAACCCTCAACCCGAAACCGTACTTTAGGCCCATAATACTAAACCCTCAACCACAAACGGTACTTTAATAGAGGCTACTTGGAGGATCTTGGGACTTAGTAAGTGGGGTTATAAACAAGGTAACAATGCTTATAACCCCAATTAGGGTACTTATAACCCTACTTACTAAGTCCCAAGATCCTCCAAGTAGATAGGGGGTCTACCTTAAGAACCCAAAACCCACTTTTTTGTAGGTTCTTATTATAAGCCCTAATATGGGATTTATCGGGACCCTACAAAAAAGTAGGTTTTGGGTAGATCAACGAAACAAACCGATGTTTCGGGTCGAGGGGCGAGCGTGGAGAGACGTCGGACGTTGGGTTCCCAAGGATTCGCTCGTGTTTCTTTAGGGTTTCAGGGTTTCGCGCTTAGGGCTTAGAGTTTAGGGTGTAAGGTTTAGGGTTTAAGGTTTGGGGTTTAGGGTTTGCGGTTTAGGGTTTAAGGTTAGGGCTTGAGGTTTAGTTTCATGGTTTTCCTGCAGACACAGACTGAAACCGTGAATACTGACGGCATTGAGCCAACGCTCTGCTCTTGTGTCTGGGGAGTTGGGATTATCGGTTCAGGTCGTATTTCACAACAAAATAGAGCGCACGCTCAGAATCAGATACATCAAAAGTCGAGCCTGCTGCGGATGCCTGCTTCTTTATCAAGGTCCCTATAGTATACTCAGACCTCTGCGATGTGGCTGAGGGCTCAAGGATGCCACAGTCTAGCTCACTTTGAAATGCAAGGTTTTTTGCATTGAAAGCATAGAACTGCGTCTGCATGGCCTCTTTATCCGATACGAAACCTGAGGCGCGGAGTTTAGGGTATATAGGCCTTCTACAAGGCTTCCATAAGGTATATAGGCCTTCTAAAAGGCTCCTATAACGGTAACTACTCACCTGAAAATGTCCTAGACTCAGGTGCCGACTGTTGCCCGATGCGGCGCCGCCATAGATCCAGAGCTGGCCGGTCCCCGACAAGACGGCGCTGGTTTCATTTCCTCGTGAGGGACCAGGCTGAAAATCGAAGGGCTCATGATAGGGTATGGAGTTTAGGGTTTAGGGTTTAGAGCAAGGCTTATTATAGGGTTTGGGGTTTAGGGTTTAGGGTTTAGAGCAGGGCTTATTACAGGGTTTGGGGTTTAGGTTTAGGGTTTGGGTCGTAGCGAGCTAGGCTCGCCAGTGTCCCCTTACAAAGAAGGATGTCCAGTTTCCATGCACCAACTGTAAGGAGACCCTCCCAAGAAAGGGCAGGGCACGAGGGGGGAACCAGATGCCGCAGGAAAGTCACAGGGTCTAACCAAAGCCTAAATCCCTTAGGCTCTATCTGCCCATATGGTATATACTTGTTCTTCTTAAGGTAGCTACATAGGAACCCCTTTGAGGCCTAAGTAGGAATCCTAAACCCTCAACTGGAACTCTGAACCTTCGAGTCTAGTCGCACACTTCTCACGGTGAGGAAGCATGGCGAGTTGAGAACCACCTAAACTACTTCAAGACGCATAAGTAGGTAGTTGGAATATGCATAAAGTAGTTCGAAAATGCTTCAGGCTTCACCCCTCAAACAGCAACCTAGTACTGACAGCAGTAACGGCCATGTTCACAAGCATCATCATCACAATCGTCACCACCACCATCATCATCACCATTCTCAACATCACCATAGTCACCATGCCTCTATTCGCCAGCGAATCTGCAAGTGATTTCACCCGAATGACACGATCGGATTACCACCCTTGCCTTGCTGAATCTGGTATAAAAAGGGCAGGGTTGTTGTTATTTTTGGCGGCGCTTGCCTCTTTGATCTAAAGTTTCGAGTCTAACCTGGGCGGGCAAGGGCTTTAGGGATTGAGGTTCAATAAAGCCCGCAAATTAAGTTGGCTGAGACCTTTGTGCGCCCTTAAAATCGAAACAAAAACAGTTTAAGCAATCCCATGAAGTTGCATTATATTGAACAAAAAAAGACCTAAGACCGCGAAGGAAACGAGACGATCGACCTCCAAAACATCCTTACACCCTGAACTCATAAATCTTCAAGCACTTTCGGTGCTCGGGGCCTCCTAGGAACTGCCTAGATTACTGGGCTTTTGTTCAGAGTTTAAAGCAAGCTACCACAACAAGGATGAAACGTAAATAGTATGGCTTTCTTATTATGGCAAGGCTATGGCAATGTACGGCTGAGCTTGGGATTTAGTTCCTTTGGCAAGGGTTCGGATCTTCGGGCTTTGCTGGCTTTGATGACGGGCTTCTCTGTGAGGTAGCAACGGGTTTAGGGTTTGAGGTTTAGGGGACAACCTGTGAACCGATGTGGTTGGAAACTGCTACTATGAGCTCGAAGTTGAGTTGACTATGGCTATGCGTCACAAACTGGCTGAGACCATGAAGCGCCCGGGACGCTCTTTAACCGCCCTTACAAATTGGAGCAGCAAAAGCTCAAGCTGTTTCGGAACTTAATCCTGGACTTGAAATTGCAAGGCATCCAAAGCACCAAACCCTGAGCCCTCCAAACTTAGCATGTCCGTCGAAGGCCATCTTCAACATCTGTAAATACGATGGCAAGTTAGAGAACTACCGTGGTGAGGGCTGATTCCCACACAACAACCAAAAAGCCTGCAAGCCTACCTAACTCTAAGTCCTAAACCCTAAACCCGCACATCTTTGCCCCTAAACCCTAAACCCTAAACCTAAAGCCTAAACCCTAAACCCTAAATCTTTCAGATGTCTCTAAAGCTTAACAGACACTTGGGAGCTCTTAGATCACTCCCTTCCGGGTCCCAAGACCTCAGTTTGATGCCCGGGGTTGGTTGGCTTAGGTTTTAGGGTTTAGGGTTTAGGGTTTAGGGTTTATAAGGTTTAGGTTCTTTAAAGTTTGGACATACCAACTTTCCCGGATTCCTTACGACTGCAACTCTATTGGAGAAGTGCTTCTGGCCTTGGCCGCAAGGGTTCAAGTACGTCGTAGACATGTAGTAATATACTCCCCAAAACTGTATTTTTTTTGGGGGGTGGGGGGCGATATTAACAATGACCATGTTTAATCCTTATTGAGTGGTGATATAAAAGTAAAATTGTAGCGAAGGACCCAGAAAATACTGACCTAGATAGCTACTAGCCGCTAGCCCAGACCCGAGTACCAATTTAATGGGTCCTTTGTTCCCTTGGGCCTTAGGGTTAATGTAGGAGCCTTAATAACTAGAATAGGGTGTTGGGGTATAGTATTACTAGAAACCATAACAAGGAGCCCCCAAAAAATAGTGTTGGTAATTATGTAAACCCAGAAGGGACTCTAATTGGGGTTATGATACTTATAAGTCTATAAAACAACTACTTAGTACTTACTTCCCAAATAAGCCAAGGAAAACACACTAAACTTTCAGATTACTACTAAATTGTGAGAACCCCAAAAGTTTAAAGGTTGGGTATTGGGGAACTAAGATTAAGTCTCCCGGCCCTCCAAGTAGGGTTAATCTGAGTCATCTCCCAGGGGCGGCTGCTGGGAGTCATGGACGGAGAGGTCGGGTACCATCCAGGTGGATCCTCCTGTCCGACATGAACGGCTTCTGTAGGGCATCAGAATCTCTAACGATTCAATCTAAGGGCTCTGTAGAGGGGGTTTTGGGTTTAGGGTTTAGGGTGCGGTTGCGGCTCGATTATGTGATTTCTTTCGCACGATTGCAAACTGTGTTTGATTTTCTATGACCGGCAACAGGAACTTGTGTCGAAACCCATCCAATCCATGACAGTCGGGCACGGGCGATCTAACTGCTCCCAGCTTACCAGAACGCAATCACAGCCATAGCAGCGCGAACCACGGGCTTGCAGCTGTGCCATAGATGCAGGTAACGCAGAGTAGAACGTACCAGCAGCCTGCAAACATCCTGCGGAGCCACATTGAAGAACAAAGCGATACTTTGGTTTTAAAACACGCAACCCTAAAGTCAACAGTCTGGACTCTGGAACCCGGAGCCCCTAGACTCCAGGCTCTTTTGAATGCATCCTGGAGCCTTTATGGAAGAAGGGGATTGTCACCCACTCTGCTTCCATCGGGTTGATTAAGGTCTGGAGTTTGAGTTCAAGGTCTCATAGATGAGTCAAGAGTTTCGACCCCATCAAGTCTACGAGCACTTGAGCATCGGCTGCCGTCATGACCAAGAGCCTGTGTCTAAGTACAGCGCGGCTTGGATCACGACTCACGACTATGTCGGAGTACCGGTAATTAATATAAACATGAGTTCTGCGCACGTTACCGTCGGACCATTCCCTCAAATGGAGGCACAGTTTGATGGGCCTTTGTACTCAGCAACCTGCTTGGAGTCTGTACTTTTATGATGCTTCCTTTTGTACAACTCCCATAGCCGTCTCGCCATGCCAATCGTGGTGGGGAAGCCAACGCAACCGGAACAACCCTAAACTTTAGGCCCTGAGCCCTAAACCCTGAACCCAAACCCAGACCGTGGCTGCAAGCCCAAGCCCAGCCCTCCACCCCAACTCCTACTCCACTCCTCCTCCGCCTACTCCTACTCCTACTCGTAATCCTACTCCCACTCCTACTCCTCCTGCTATTTCTAGTCCTAGTCCTACTCCTACTTCTCCCACTCCTCCTACTAGTCTTACTCTCCTCCTCCTCCTACTACTGCCACTGCTATTGCTATCTCTGCTGTTGCCACTGTTCTGAACTCCCCTGGACCCCAAACCACACCCACAGCCCCAGCCAAAATGTCCAGGTCACACCCTATGTGCAAAACAGGGCCTGTGTACTTGGCATGTGGGTTGAAGGTCTGAGGGTTTGGGGTTTAGGGCTCTGAGGGGATACTGTTTCTTCACCATTCAACCTCGATCTTGCCATATTTCGCCTATATCCTCCAATCCCGAATGGGCCCTTGACCGTCCATGCTAAGATCAAAGAAAAAATGCACCAGACGAAGAATCCGGAAACCCTCCATACTAAGAAGCATAACAACCCCTTGATCCCTGACGTGAGGTTTGGGGGTTCAGGGATTAGGGTGTAACCCTTAGCCCACAACCCGTTTCGGGTTTCGGCCACGGCTGGCCTGAAAGTCCAGGTACCAGAGCTCGTTCAGCAGGCCTCGGAACAGTGTAGGGCTTATAAACTTCAGCGCTCTTACGGACTTGGGCTTAAGGTTTAGGCGTGTCACTGAAGACAGGGCCGATAAGTACTATAGTTATAGAAGGCTTTGACCATGGCCGCTTAGTCTGAAGATGAAGGCCCAACCCGAAATGGCACCACGAGAATCGACCGCGACCCGTCAAGCTACTTCCGGATGCCTTCTGGCTAGTAGTGATGATTCACGACTACCTACAAGCAGGTTTCAGAGAGAATTGGTTTTAGCGGCATCTTGTGGACGCTGCACATACATACACATGCAATTGCCCATGCCCACACATACATGTACAGATACACCTACACACAATACGAGGTCAAGATACCTCAAGCTAACAACCAAATAAGTGAAACGAGCATACCAACAATAAGTGTAAACACTGTACATGATAAAACGAGTTCTCTTCTTCATCGTAGTTATGGCAGATCTGCGGTTGTCATTGTGGGAGCTTGTCTTGCTGCCTGGGAGGTTCAAGACTCGAAGCCCCCAGCGCCCACACACAAACACACAGAGAGAAACCCCACACCCACCCAGCCGCACACCTCTTCTTCCCCACACACTGCTGCGCACACCTACAAAAAGCTAGACGCACCTACACGCATGCACCTATAGGCGTCTACACGAAGCCTCGACATGTACCTACAAAGGCCTACACATCTACACACCAGGTTCGCGACGGTTTGGACAGCTGTATGCGCCAGAACAAGGTCTTGCCTGGACCCCGGTTTCCTGCATGGAAGTATTAAGAAACCCTGGTCAGATAACCTCAAAATATTTGCATCCACATAAAGAGCCCTAACCATCAGGTTCCGAGATTAGGGTCTAGCAGGTTGGGAAAGCTGTGTGCCCAGCATCAGGGTGGCACTCAAACCAGCCACGATCCTAAACTACCTAGTGCAGGGGCCCTAGCAATTTCAGTAGGGTTAGCGGGGTATAGCATACAATAATGAAATGTAACTGTATCTGGACTGCAAGGGAATACATTGCTCCGATCCCTATATCCCACACACAAGAGGGGACCTTGCGTCTCCACACTCATAAACCCAAACCGCTTGTTTTCATTATTGACAATAGTGGAGAATAAATCACGAGAAAGTCAGAACTTTTGTGCCCTACTACTAATAATTCTTAACTGCTACATTATGATTGATAATAATTATGCTTTGTGTTGTGCATTTCATATGAACTTTTATTATGATTAATTATATGCTTAATTTGACTCCTTGTTTTGAGACTAGGCTTGGTCTCTGTGGGAAAACGACCCTTTCTGAAACTGGGCCCGAAACCCTAGACCCAAGACAGACAAACCGCATCTCCCGCATGTCTGAGGCCAGGGCTAACGGTTCCGAGGCCAGCGAAAATCCACATGCGCTGGTCGGCTGAGAAAACGGAACGATGATTGACGCCTGAGCTGTGGCTCTGGGGATTTAGGTTTAGAGCTCAGGGATCCGAAAACCTACTGTTTTGGCAAGTCTACCCTATGAATGATTAAGGTCCAATGGGTCATAACTGACTTTATTGCAGGGTTTGCCTAAATCCTACACCCTACATAAACCCTGAAACCCTAAACCCTAAACCCCAACCCCCAACCCCCAAGCCTTATGCTTTGGTGCTACAGCTAGCGTCCACGGCCTTCTTCTTAGGGATCCTTGCAGAAAGGCCGGCCTTATGATAGGGTTTAGGGTTTTGGGTTCAAGGTTTAAGGTTTAGGGTTTAGGTTTCAAGGTTTAAGGTTGAGGGTTTAGGCTTTAGAGTTTTAGGTTGAGGGTTTAGGGTTCAGGGATGGTACGATGCAAAGTGCACCTGAACCCTCGAAAGGCCTACATGGTTAGGGCTCCTTCTTATGAGTTCTTCACATCTCTCCCTGAATTTGTTCGACGGGCTATCAGGACCACCTAGTGTTATGAAACTTAGGGTTTAGGGGAACCTCCAAAGACCCTGTGACATAGGTGACTGGGAGCACAAGGAGTACCAATGACTAGCTACTTAAAGGATCATGGGACTTAGAATATAACTGAGGTTAGAAACAAGGTAACTATACTTATGACCCCAAATTAGGGTACTTATAACCCTACTTACCAAGTCTCAAGATCCTCCAAGTAGGTACCTTAGGTGGACTGCTACTTTGGGACACTTTGCCCCGGAGCCTTGAAACCTGTGCCAAATTGTTTCTGCTCCCTAAACCTTAAACCCTAAACCCTAAACCATAAACCCTAAACCCTAAACCTAAACCTGGGTTCAGAGCTGGCCCTTCGTCCACACCTGCATCGTGGCATCTCCCATTCAGAAGTCCCGAAACCAACGTTTAGGGTTTAGGGGTTTTAGGGTTTAGGTTTTAGGGTTCAGGTTTTAGGGTTTGGGGTTTGGGCTTAAG
>CAJNDV010025469.1:0-18437 GCA_905221635.1 Symbiodinium sp. CCMP2456 | reverse complement strand
AAACCCCTAAACCCCTAAACCAACAAGGCTTCTAGAGCCCGGCCTGGAGGTCGATGAACCAAACGTCTCCCAAGTACACTGAGCAGGCGTTTGCAGCTGCGGCTTTTGATCGGATCTTTAACTTAAGGGGTTTAGGGTTTAAGGGNNTAAGGGTTTAAGGGTCTAAGGGTTTTAAGGGTTTTAAGGGTTTAAGGGTTTAGGGTTTAGGGTTTAGGGTTCAGGGTTTAGGGTTTAGCGTTTAGCAGGGATCACCTGGGGTCCTTTGGGAACCTCAGACGGAGTACCAGCGAGAATTGGGGACCACGCGGCAATTGCAAAATCTTTAAGGGAGGGTAGTTCAGGGCCAGGGGGGATGCGAAACCATTTCGGCCATCTTGCTGCACGATGCACATATTGCCGCTACCAGTACTCATGCTCCTTCACGCCGCAGCAGCAGTGATGCCAGCAGTAGTAGCACCAACACCACCAACAACGACAAGAAAAACAACGACGATGACAACGACGACGACGACAACCACAAAAACACGCACAACACCAACAACGCCAACAACAACAGCAGCCGCAGCAGCAGCAGCAGCAGCAGCAGCAGCAGCAGCAGAAGCAGCAGCAACATCACCATCAACAGCAATGACAACGGCCACGTCATCACCAAACACCATCAAACCAGCAGCAACAGCAAAAGCGTCAACCACAACGATGCCAAGCACTGACTCACAAATAGTGTGCTGTCGGGCTTGAGATTCGCTGGCTCACGACTCACTTGAGGCCCGCACTCTCCATGGTATCTATCCCGCCAAATATCCAGAGACGCCTTGGCTTTCATTCACGTTTCAGAGTTGAGTTTAGCGTTTAGGGTTTAGGGCTTTGGATTTTGTGGGGTTGGGGTGTTCCCGAACCTGAGGCCAAACCCCATGTCCAGAACTCTGAATCGAAGCGCAAGTCTCGATCCCAAATCGGCTTGGCATTCAAGCCGAAAACTTAAGCGCTGAAGCCCCGATATCATTAACAGCTGCATTTGCCACTGTTTTTCTTGTTGCGGTTTGCGTGGGACCGGTCTTCTGGAAGCGACGAAGTTTTGAGCTTCACTGTTGCAGTGTCTGGTGTAAAGTTGTTTAGGGTGAAAGCCTTGAAGTATATGAGGGCAAGCAAAGCCGACACACAACAACATCAAAACACAACCAGCCCGATATTAATGACGACACAAGTATGAAACTCGGCCAACAAGCCATAAGACCACATAGCAATCCCTAACATCCTCCTGGAACGAACGTGCAGAGCGGGGTGGTGGCTGAGGGGCATAGCTCTATGGAGCATTATGCAGATTCACCTGTAGCTCCCGAAACTGGCATTCAACTATATAACTATATGTGTGTATGTCTATACACATACATGCACATGCACATGCAGATACACATGCAAATACATATACACATATAACTATACGTATACGTTTACGTGAACATATACACGTACAAATAGATATATACATGGGTACACATGTACGGCACGCTGCGCCCTACACGACTTTGGCTTTGCAGGCATTTCTAGGAGCCGCCAGGACAATCTGACGGCAACCGCCTTGCAAGCCTATGACGCTTGCTGCCCGCAACCTTTGCATAAGCCTCGGGTGGATCTACACCCAAGACTAGGTTTTCGGCAATGGAAACCCTACGCACGAAAGCAGAGAAATACTATGGATGGAATATAATTGAACAAGCCCTAAACCCTAAATGTGTGGGGCTGCTTCGCGGCGCGGGCGAGTGGTACGGGTGCTTTGGATTTGGGCACCAGCAAGCCACCTTTTTACAACCCCGGCTCGGATCCTGTTCAGCTGGGAAGTCGGGCACACCCCCAAGAAACGATTAAAGTTTAGGGTTTTTTGACACTCACACTCGGACAAAGCCTGGCAAGGTCTGTAGCGATACTGGTCCAACAATGCAACAGGAGTTTAGGGTTTAGGGTTGAGAACCCAAAACCCTAAACCCTAAACCCATGGGAACATAAGAGCTGCTCAACCGCAAACCCCAAACCCAAATTTGCAAACCGGGTCTGGGGTTTTAGGGTTTAGGGTTTAGTGGTTTTGGGTTTCGGGGTTTAGGGGTTTAGGGTTTTGGGTTCAAGGGTTTGGGGTTTTAGGGTGGGGACAGATCTAGCTGCCAGTCGGGTATAAGATCTACAAACCGCTTACTTTGCTCGCAACCCTCACATAGAAGTCTGAACAAAAAGGTACTTATATTTCTCAGGGTTATAACCGCCTCCAAAACCCAGCGCTGAAAACTAGAATAGCTTCCAAGACCCAGCTCTAGAAATTATCAAGTATCAAAACCGAGCACTGTGTAACAGCCCAGTTGCTCCGTGCTGGTGAGAATTGCGCTGTGATAGGCGCGTGCCGCGGGACGATCTGCAGAAAGCAGCAAAGCAAGAGAGGAGGGGTTGTATGAGGGCCTCCAGTGACCCCTTATAGCGGTTTAGGGTATACCATTTGGGGTTATCAAAACCGATCTCTGCAGCCCAACTTCATTTACCAATCTTACAATAAAGCCCATGCCGGCGAGATGCCGGCTGCTTCCATCGTTGCCAGGACCCGTCCTACCATCTTCGCTACCAGATGTGCGGGGTCGTTTTTTCATCCTGGATCCAGCCAGCTTCGAGCCATTCGTCTGACAGTCTGAGGAGGCCTGAGATGAGGATCCTGCTGCAGCTGGACCTGACGCTTCTGGTGCCGGCGACTGTCCCCAGCCATCATCACCCGCTTCTGCCGCCGGCCACTAGTCCTGCCGACTCGAGGTCAACAAACTTCAGTGGACGTGTCAAGATGGATTCTATCCCATCCGAGCATCTGACAAGGTCGCGCCGCAGGGAAAGCGTCAGATGTTGAAGAACCCCGAAGTTTGTAAGGGGTTCTGGTTTAGGAGACGTGCCAACATGCATCTCGGTTACGGGCTGTAAAGATGTCAGGTAGTGTGATAAGATTCCGAAGGCAAGTTACTGTTACTGTTGGCTGCCTGTAAAGGTGAGGTGCAAATATATAACCAACGGGCTCCTACAGTACGATCGACGAATGGTTACCTTGCTAGCACTAGTTTCTTCTCAACTGGATGGAGACCTAACAAAGATGGTTGCGCTACCATCTCTACCCTCAACCCCTTTACCCCAAGCCCCTAAACCCGAAAGAATGCCCTGTACCCACTACCATAAAACCCGCCCGAAGACCCGCCAACCTTTGAAGCTTGCTCTTAGCTAATCCATGAATTGGACTTTAGGGTCTAGCGTTCAGGGTTTAGGGTCTAGGGTTCAGCGATTAGGGTAAAGGGTTCAGGGTCTAGGGTGTGTGTAGGAGGGGCTTCAGATAGTTTACGGGTTCGGGTTTGGGGTTTCTGACCAAGGGTGTGGACTGGTTTTGGGGTACGTTATCCTATAAATATGATAAGGACCCCTCCCCCCCAAAAAAAAAAACAGTATAGGAAATTATTAAGGCCCTTATAGTATCAGGAACCGCCCCCGACGTTTCGCGAGCAGCTTTGCAGCTATCCGGAGCCTCCAGTAGGAGAGAGTTCGACCCAGTAAGGAGAGATTTCCTGGCATTGGATTCCGGATTTTGGATTTTTGGGTTTTTGGGGTTTAGGGTTTAGAGTTTTGGGGTTAGGGTTTCATGCTCAGGGTTTGAGGGTTTGCCTGTGAGCTTAAAGTTCAGGGCTTACTCATACTCTCCGACCTACGGTTGATGATGTAAATCCTGCATTAGGAATAAACCATCATTCCCATAGTCTAGGGACCTTAATTGCAGGATTTCTATCATCAAAAAGAGGTCCGTTTTTTGGCCGATGGCTGACCAACTGCTCAGCTGCAAGGATCCCGGCCACCCCGAACCTCCCAGCAGCCCACCAGAAGGCACCGAACATTTAGGGCCATTTAGGGTTTAGGGTTTAGGGGTGACTTAGACTATGGCCGTCGCTGGAAAGTAAGCACACTAGAGCACGCTAGACTTGCGGATTCTGTTACGAGAGTTCGGCAGTAGGAGCTATTGAATCGACTGACGTCAGGGCCCGTAAACCCGACAGCCTCAGTGCAGAAGAAGCGTTCAGCTGAGTTAAAGTCACGACAGAAAGTGTCCTGTTTCAGTGCTTGGGGTTTCAGGTAGAGCTTCGGATGTTGCGTCGATGCAATAAAAAGGAATCGTGAGTCGTCACAAGCCGGGTTTTGGACACGGTACTTGAGATATATGACCTGCTTGGAACATGGATCTCCAGGTATGGTTGCGGTGCTTACAGCTTGAGGCTTGGGATGCAAAGTGCAGAACTTAATGCTTGGTGTTTAGGGCTTTACGTAGAGCTTGGAGGAATTAACAAGGTTTGGCTATGGCTAGGGCTTCTTTCTTTCAGGGTGCCTGCACTGGAAACCTCACTGTTTATAATCCTTTTGGTAAATACTTGTGGCATGAATCTTCAAGGAGGTCTGCGGCTCTCGTCTGCAGAAGACCGGCTAAACTAGCAAGTAAGCGATGAACCTTATATCTAACACCTAGTTACCTCAGGAACTATATGTAGAAAACATAATCAGGAATCCTACGAAAAGTACGTCTTTTCGGCTACAGGTATTTATTTTATCTAGTATTGTGTTATCTATGGGCTTGGGCATTGGATTCTGTTGAGAGTCGGGTATGAAGTGCAGTCGCGGCGCATCTAAATCCACGTACCTCAGGTCGTTCTGATAGCCTTGGGAACAACATTATTCAGAGAGAAGCAGAGAAAGAGAGCGAGAGAGAGAGAGAGAGATAGATAGAGAGGTTTTGTCATTTGTTCTTGGCTTAAAGGGTAGTTTACGGCTCCAGGTTTCAAGTTTCGGGCCTGGTGTTTGTCAAGAGTCGACGGTCTAAAGACACGGCCCTGTATGGACAAAGCCTATTCCCTCTGCATCCAGTGACTGCCATAACCTCAGCACCCCTAGGGGCACGAGATCTCCACAAACTCTAAAATCTTGTTCTTGACATAAGGGAACGAATAGGATCCTGAATTCTGATTATGAAGCACCCCAATAGGATCCTCATAACTGCCATCTAGTCGAACAAAGAAACCACAAACCCTTGCCAAACCAAACAACATCCTCCTGAACACTGACAAACTTCGGTAACATCCGGTGCAGCAGCGTACCGCCCGTATACGAACCTCGTCAAAGAGATTGCTAAGTTGTTGAAGCCTAAACTGCGACTCACTGCCCCAACTACGGCTTTCGAACCCGACTTGCGAATCCCCATGGCTCATAGCACGTGCAAGGTCGTTGCCGGCAAGCTATTGGGGAATTGCACTGTGCATGACCTCGTTTTTCGGCAAGCTATTGTGTTGGTGCGACAAACTATTGGGAAATTCGTATAGACCCTAAATCCTAAACCCTAAAGTATAGAAGGTCTGGCTATTAGGGAATTCCACTTTGGAAAGTCTTGTTTGAGCTCCCTGGAAAAGCGGAGGTTCCCTAAACCCTAAATCCTACACTCTAACCCCGAAAGCCTCAACCCTAAACCCTGATAAACTCTAAACAGGTCGGAGGTCACCGACACAGAAAACCCCAAACCTGAGGCTTCACCGGCTTTGCTCCAAACCCTAAAGCTTTCAACTCACAAAATGTCGGGTTTGGGGTGCCCCAAAGCCCTAAGGACCCATGTAGCCATGTGGTATATGCTTTCGGGCGTTAGGTATAAGCAACGACTACTTTACGGCCAGGGTATATGCACATGGGTACATGGAACGTTGCAGGGAGAGCCTGAATCCGAGCATGTTGGGTTGTGACTAGACCTTTGGGGCGCTCTTACAGCAGGCGCGGGCTCGTGTCTGATGCTGGATGCCCTCGCCGAGCATCACACACCTAAAGTAAAACCTAAACCCGAAAACCTAAACCCTAAAACCCTAAAGCCCTAAAGCCCTACACCCTAAACCCTAAACCCTAAACCCTAAAACCCTAAAACCCTAAACCGTTAAAGAGCCTCAAACCTTCGACCCCAAAGCCTGAAAACCCCAAAGCAAAGTCTACAAACGGCTTAGGGTTTAGGGTTTAGTCTACAGCCACTACGACAGCGAAGGCACTTCCTTCCACCTCGCTACTGTGAACCCCAGCTGGCACGTTTAGTTGCGGCCGTAGGAAGCAGTAGGGTTTAGGGTCTAGGGTTTAGGGTTTAGCCCATAAAGTGGGCTGTCTTTGCTTCTAGGCATTCCATGCCCTACTAAGAGGTGTAGAACTCAGCCATGGGGCTTTGCACCGCAAGCCATACCCTAAGGCTCCATGTAGCTATATGTATATATATATATATATATATTTATATGTATATATATATACACATATTTATATGTATATCTACATATATATATATATATATATGTATATATACATAGGATATACTCAAGGCTAAACGCACCTATATAGGAACCCCTTTGAAGGCTAAGCGTATACTAAAAAGGTATATGGGGCAGCAGGGATAGTGAGAACTTCAACCCCATTGGTTTTCGGTCCAGGGTTTACGGAAGGTCTGGGTATGTTCGGCAAGAGGAGTTTGGATTCGGGGGACCCCTGGGGATATAGACCCTCTTAACAAGATCCCTTTTAAGAGAGCCATAATGAATAGGGTTAAGAAGGGAACCCTAAACCCTACACCCTAAATCCTAAACCCGAAATCCTAAATCCCAAACCCTGAATCCTAAACCCTAAACCCCTTTCAAGGCGTCTCCCTAAGAGTACCCTGGGAGGCAACGGCGTCTGAGAGCTGGGCTTCCATCCCCGCTCGTTCCTCCGCCGAAGATCCTTTGCGGCGCGAGGAAGCGTTCGGAATTGTTCAAAAGGGTTCCTTCGGGTTTAGGGTTCCTTAGGGTTTAGGGTTTAGGCCTTAGGGTTTAGAGTTTAGGTTCCTGTTTGAGAGTTTTTGGGGGAAGTACGAGCTTGCCCTAAACCCTGAACGCTCAAGCCCTACCACCCTCAACCCCCAACCCTAATTGAAAACTTAAACTATGCACCATATATCCTAAACTCTGGACCGGCTGCCGGAATCGGCAATTCCCTGAGACCCAAAATAGCTACTACTGTTACTGCTCTGAGACTTCGACCCCGAAGTGGGTAAGAGTTGTATGCTTGGAGTCTTAGGGATCATCCGCAGTTCCGGGGGTCCTAGACCCGAAACCCTAACCTCAAGGGTCCAAGTAACTAATAATCATATACTCTCCCAAATAGTAACCTACATACCTACTATCCGAAACCTAAGTACCTAATTATTGGGTCCTTTGGACCCTTTAGGGTATACCCTGAGCCCTCAAAATGGAGCCCTATAAACTCTTAGGTTAGTTGCTGAGTTCACAGGCCCAGAAAGTGTAAACTCTCCTTTCCATGAATTAACGGAAACTACAGGTGGGGAGTTTAGGGTCTATAGGGCTTCTATAAGGCCTCCATAAGGTATATAGACCTTCTATAAGGCTCCTATAACGGTAACTACCCACCTGCAAATGTCCTAGAATGAAGGGGTCATATACTCCTCGAGGGAGTAAAGTGTACTCATTCAGCTACTCTAACCCTATTCTTCTAGGGACCTTACTATCGGGTCCGCAAGGGGTCTAGGGCCCTAATTGTAAGGTGTTTAGAAGCAAAGGGTAAGTTAGATTCCCTAGAGCCTAGAGCCTAAACCCTAAACCCTAAGTTAGAGGTAATCCGCAGTTTAGGGGTCCGAAGACTTGGGGAGCCAACCGGGGTTCAAGAACTGTGGAGTTTAGAAGGGTTCAGGGTTTAGCTTCTTGTGGAGTTTAGAAGGGATCCTGAGTACTATGTACGGTTTCAGCACTCACAACTGGGACAAGCCTGGCGAGGTTCCGAGTACTACTAGGGTTTACGGTTTAGGGGTTTCGGGTTTAAGGGTTTCGGGGTTTAGGGGATTAGGGTTTAGGGTTCAGGTTTTTCGAGCCCAAACTGAAAACCCTGAGCTCAGTACAAGGGCCACCCAGAAAACGGAATAGGTTCTTGGCGGTAATGATTATACTAAGGAGCCGGAACCCTACGGTTCTGCTTGCTCATAGTTCAAGCCCCTATCTCTAAATTAGGGTCTACTAGAGTATTAGGGTTTCGGGTAGCCTCTTCTAGGGTACCGCCATGGGACACCCGCCAACGGCCCACCCCGTCGGCATGAATCCGACACCCCCAAACTCCAAAACCCAAAACCCCAACCTCAAAGTGCAAACCCTACTCGCCTTCACGTGACACTCCAAAAGCTGATCCGCTAAACCCTCAGCAAAAGGGGGGGCAAGATACAGACTCAAATTCATGTAAGAGGATCCTTTATACATGAAGGCAGTAAGGGACCCTGAATTTTCAGAATCCGCCGCTCATTCCTAACCCCAAACCGTACAATACGAACCACAAAGCCGAGGTGCCACATCCGGTTTGAACTGGTGAGCACGGCGGTGTGACCGGAGCGGGTTCCCGGGGAAGTGCCTGGGGGGACGATTAAAGGTTTAGGGTTGAACGGAAAATTGAAGGTTTAAGATGATTTAAGGCTCAAGTTTTTGTGCGTGGTAGAGCTGTATACCAAGTAGATAGATGTGTTATATAGGGCTGGATAGGCCTCTGTATGGCTTCTGAAATTGGCTTTCATGCCCTGCTCCTTTGCTACAACTGTGTGATCATGTTTCGGGCTTAAGCCTTGGAGTTTGAGATTTTCAAGTGTGCGGTGCAGGCTTTCTTAGCTAGTGTCCCAGACCGCCCAATATCCCGTAATTCAGGAATATACCCTGAAATATAATAGGATGCCTAATATGGTAAAGTTGGAAATCTGCGTTACCTATAGCCCCAATTCGAAGTAGCTCAATCGACGAGACTCCCATCTTGAGTTCACACGGCTGATGACATAAATCCTGCATTACCCATACTAAGGATCTGAGGGTATAGGATCGCCTAAACCCTAAACCCTAAATGCTTCATTGCTTGGAGGGTCGGGGGACTTAGTAAGTAGGTAATAAGTAGACTTATAAGTCACCCAAAAGGGACTCAAGTTGGGGTTATGGTACTTATAAGTCTTTAGAACAACTACTTACTAAGTCCCCCGACCCTCCAAATAAACCCACCCTCAACCCTAAACCCCTAAATTACTTCCCCCGAAGCGGAGGGCGGCTTCCGGGTGTGGGGAGGGCCGAAGAAGTTCGAGTGCCGGGCTAGGGGATGCTTGGGGGTTGCGTCTTGCTGCTTGGGGGTTTTAGGGTTTGGGGTTTATGGGTTTAGGGTTTAGTGGTTTAGTGGTTTAGTGTTTTAGTGGTTTAGGGTTTAGGGTTTAGGGTTTAGGGGTTTAGGGTTTGTGTCTTGCGATCATCGCGCCATTCCGAACCGAATCGAGTTTTAGTGAGCGCAGCTGCTGCTTGAGCCTCCTCCAGGCCTCCAGCAGATCATCACAACCTCCACTACAGATCCTCTACTTGGAGGTTCATGGGTAGTTATAAGTAGGGGTATAAGTAGGGTAACTATACTTATAGCCCATATTAGGGGACTTATGGCCCCACTTATAACTACCCATGAACCTCCAAGTATCGGCTTTAGCCTCAACAAGGGCATGTTCTTGGTCATGCTCCATGGTTAGCAGCTGCAGTGCTACCTGGCTGTTTTTGCGGCGAAAGCACCCTCAGCGCCCGCGAGCCCCTCAACCCTAGGGTTTAAGGTTTAGGGCTTTAGGGTTTTAGGGTTTAGGGTTTAGGGCTTTAGGGTTTTATGGCTTAGGGTTTAGAGTTCCACAACCACAAATCCTAAAATTCCAAGCCGCTAAGAAGCCAACAAGCCCCAAACCCCACGTCCAAAACGTAAAAAAAAAACGAAATGCTAAACCCTAAACCCTTCATGAGATCTGGGCCGGCAATCGAGGAAGACATGTCGTAGTACATTAATGGATCCTGGCGGGTCAAACTCCATGAAGGCCTAAGGTCTGTTTTTTCTCGGGTTTAGGGTTTAGGGTTTAGGGTTTAGGGCTGAAAGGCTTTGAGCCAAGGATTCAGGGTGCGAGGCTTTCAGGGTTTAGGGGAAGAGGTTTCAGGGTGTAGGACTCAGGACTGGAGGGTTTCGGGGCACTGAAAAAGGTGGGGCCTACAAATGTGTATAGATGTTTAGGGTTTAGGGTTGTAGACTATAGATGACTTCATTTCAATCTCGACTGGTAGTGGCACCTATTCCGAATTGCAGCATGTCCTCCTTACAGAAACCTCAGCTCTAAAACTACGAACGTCCTAGGGCGGTTCCCAGAGGCTTGGAGTGCTCTGGCGGAAGTTTCGCCAAGGCTCTCTATGTATCGCTCGTAAGTTCCGGGGCTCAGGGCTTAGTTCGTTCAGGCTCTGTTGCACTCGCTCCCGACCATGTCAGGCGAGGTTTACCAGAAACACTAGCAATCTGCGGACAACTGTATGCAGCTCCTTGTTCAGGATTTAGGGCTCAAGGGTTGCAGGCGCTGGGCAGATTCATCCACGTTATCTTTCAAGTCTTGTCGGGTTTGAGCTTTGGCACCTACCCGACACACAGCAGCAAGTGGCACAAGAGTCTGGGCTAATGAAGGCTTGTTGCCCTTCGCACTATCGTTCACAATCCCTATCTTGGG
Organism: Symbiodinium sp. CCMP2456; assembly: GCA_905221635.1. Lineage (NCBI taxonomy): Eukaryota > Dinophyceae > Suessiales > Symbiodiniaceae > Symbiodinium > Symbiodinium sp. CCMP2456. Next base: position 7,840 of record CAJNDV010025469.1, on the reverse strand, counting down.
TGTAGTTCTGCATGGTTTTCGGAATCGAGGGTTACTAGGTTCCCCAGTAGCCCCTTAATAATAAGGGTACCCTTTTTCCTACCATTTGGTTTTAATAAGGGAACTCAAAAAGAAAAAGGGCAAAAGGGTACTACTGGGGACCCTAGGTTATTAGATGAGAGAAACAGCACGATTGCCCAGCATGACCGCGCCCAGGATCTGAATGCGCAGGCCCTTGCCCACCGGTACCAACACTACTGGCTAACGCACGGAAATTTGTGACTTCACTTCAGTCATCCAAAATCCTGGTCCACCCTGAAGCATTCCTGAACCCGCAAGTGCAGAAGAAGCGCCACATGTGGCTTCGGGGGTGCAACTGAAAACGAGGGCTTGTTGACGTTGTTTCAATTGCAAGGGCCTCGACAGATACTCAATATAGCATTGAGTCGAATACAACGAATATTTCGAAGCGCCAACTTAGTCAGGACCTAGTCATGCGTTTGTAGCACTCTCCCTAAGGTGCAAGATCCTGAACACCAAACCGCAGTAGTAAGCACGCAGCCCTAAACCCTAAACCCAATGCCCCATCAGCTTTGGAACTATCAGCGTTGATTGATGAGGCCCTGCTTTGCTTGAAGCTTCACAATCAAGTCAAAATAAGGCTTCTTGCCTTGTCTGGAGAGGGGGGGGGGCAGGAATTAGGGTCTACGACGTTCAGAAAGTCTGGGCTTTACAGGGCTTATAGGGGCTATGGAGAACGTTCATTGGGTAGTTCTTTAAATCAGGCTCCCTTCTAGGGGTCCTTTTCATAAGGGTGCCGTACTATATAGGGGATCCAAAAAGGGACCCTAATTTAGGGAACTACCCTCGTGGAGGCCTGCATGGACCACAGTCGCACGTACACTACCCTCGCTGATCTCCTTTTGAAGAAGAGGGTTTTTAAAAACCCTCTTCTGTTTTTAAAAACCCTCTTCTGAGTTTGGTTTTGGCAGGTCATGCAAGGCATTTGGGAATTATGAGCATAGGCTTGCCAGATAGCTGAAGAGGGCTTTTAAAAACCCTCAGAAACCTGTCTGAGAAAGCCAGACCCCGAGACCCTAAACCCTATGTAACCCTTTAGGGTTTAGGGTTTAGGGGAAAGAACCTACCTTTTTGGGGCTTCCTATTATGATTTCTCTACATAAGTCTTTAAGAAGGTAGGTTATTCGTGGTTGATGTAAAACCCTAAACCCTAACCCAAAAACCCTCAATCAACGCGCCTGAAGGTTCAAGGTTATCAAATAGGACTTGTAACCTGGATCCAGCTTCGATGCATGGCGACGGTTTAGGGTTTGTGGTTTACTTAAAGTTAGGGGTGCCTCTTTGGAGGGTTCATGTATAAGGATCCATCCTGGGTTTTTGTTGGTTCCATCACTTTCGAATACCCATCTTGAAAGTCTTCCGGCCTCGAAGACCGCCCAGTTCAATTTGTTTAAGCTTAGGGTTTAGGGTTTAAGGTGTATGCCGTCAGACTGGACTCTCAAGGTCTTCATGGGGCACCAGCAAACTTAACTAAATCTTGTCAAGAAGAGGAACAATCTACTTCAATACAACCCACTAGCGCCCAAAGGCCTAAACCCCGCAAAATAAACAGCATTCGCAGGCTAGTTGTTTTACAGGGACCTAACGTTTAAGATGTTAAATACCGGGACTCTTACGGATACAAACATACACAAACCAATCTTTCGTGTGGGTGGGATGGCGGTTATGACCTCAGCCATTGCTGCACTGTAGCACCCCTTTCTCTCCCTAGTTCGTGGCATAGTTTGGGGGCATGCTTTGGTTTTGCTAGGTGTCTTTGACGAGTCGTGTCACGCTTTTGGATTGTATATCGCCAAGTAACCGGATTGCTTTGGGTGGGACTTCGGGCGCTATCGGTCTTCTGGACTTGCCAAAACAGTTCCCTCCGATCAACACCCTACATACTTGTACCCAAAACACCCACTTTTATTCTGAAGACATCGTCACCTTGCCTCTGGGTTATTGAAGACGATTCTCCTTTTGAGTCCCAAAGGACCCTAGGTGTGTATATAAAATGCGAGAAACTTACAACAACCATAACACAAACTTACCAACCCTTCTGCAGAAACTCTGCATCCTCCCTAATCAAACCCAAAACCGCTAAACCCTAAACCCTAATCAAACCCCCCAAACTCGAAATCCGGAAAGTTCGGTTGTAGGGACTTGACGTGGACCACGCTATCCCCGTGAGCTGCCTGAACACCATTACCCGAAGGGTCAGGGGCTCCTGAAAAGGAGTTTAGGGTTTAGGGGTGCCTCTAAGGGCTGCATACTTAAGGGTTTAGGGTTTCGGGGCTTCTGGGCCAGGGTGTGCCATAAACATGGCCCTACACTCAGGACCCTGAATCCTATAAACTCCCAGAGAGCAGCTTCGTTTCGGCTCAGCCAGCTGAGTCTTGAAACTCTATTCCGTCAACCAGACAAGAATCGCGGAAGTAATCATATTCAGGCCAGGGTAGTAAGAAATATGTTCCCGTATAGTGGCTGCGTATAGTCGTACTATAACAGTGGTGTAGCCGACTAATACACACCAACAACCAAGTCCGATTGCAGCTGGGCTCCACGCAGCAGCTGCTCTGCCCGCCATACATGTACCTGGATGTGAAGGCACCAGGGTCAGGGCATAGCGTATCCGAATGCCGGCACTCTGAAAGTAATATTACTAAAACCTCAACCCTAAATATAGGGCTCTTTATGATGATTATAGTAACAGTTGCGTCTCTCTAAGCTGACTCAGAACTTCACGAAGCCTGGCCTGAACAGACGTGGTCTTTTGCGGAGGTATACCTATCATACGGGTTATAAACCGGTTAGTTCGGTCTGTACGGATTAAGATAGCGTTTATCATAAGACAAAGACAGGACGAACATGGTTGTTCAGGTAAGATCTCAATTACAAGTTTCGAAGTCGGAGGCGCCCACTTCCAGAACCCTATCAAACCCTAAACCCTACACTGACCACAGGGAACCTCCCGATTGGGCGTGTGGCCTGTGTATACCAACAGAGACCCGAAACCCCCAAACCCAAGGCCGTGAGGAAGGTATTAGGGTTTAGGGTTAGGGGAAAAGGGTTTCGTTTAGGGGTATGTTGGTTGTCTGGGGTTCAGGCAAGCTCCAAACTCCAAGCCCGACACCTCTGGGGCGTAGTCCAAGAACCGGCAGAAAGATTGAAGCTGTGGCGCTTAAACTGTGGCTCTGTGGCATCCTAAGGGTTTCTCGGCTCTAGCTTGTCGTGTGATTGAGGGTTTAAGGTGTAGGACCGTGGGACTTGCGCTTGACATTCTCCAAAGTCCGAAGCACAAGCTTGCAATCCAAGAAACACTTGTGAAGTGTTTGTGATGACAGCGCTGTGGTCGCGGACTTGCGGGAGGAAGCCTCACCAAACGCTTGGGAACGGTTTAAACAACTCACTGATGAACCCTGAACCCTGCACCCGCAGCCATCCAGAACACCGGCCGTCTGACAGTGCTCTTTGGCAGTGGACATGGTTTTGTGAGTTTCAGTCGCTGTTCCTGCTTCTACTGTGCTTGTATTGAAGTTTCGCTCTTGCCGGAGAAGGCCATGTTGCTCACCAAACGGAGCCGTGGTGTGCTCTACTTGGTCTCTGTGTTCACACTTGACCCTACCTTTGTCATCCGAATTCACTGAAATCCTGAACTCCTCGCCTAGAATGGTAGAGCCCAACTGCGAATCCACTCTTCCTAAACCCTAAACCCTAAACCCTAAACCCTAAACCCTAAACCCTAAACCCTAAACCCTAAACCCTACAAAAAGGATCCCTCAAGAATGCCAAGAACTGCTAAAGTTTGGCCGGGTGCCACCTGTTGGGGAAGTCTGGGATGCTTTGACAAAGCACGGTCGGCGAACAACAGAAACGAACCCTACCTCTGAACCCGAGTTACGAGCTTAATGTAGTGGCCTTAATAATTAAACTAGGGTTTTGGGGGGGGTGTACTATACCATAATTTTAATATGAACCAAAACAGTATTGGTATTTATTAGGTCTTTGAGCCTAGCGAACCCTCCCAAGAGATGCTATAAGCCAAATTGAACAAGGAGTCGGTGACTGGGGTTCGCTGAAGAACCCCATGAATCAGGACCATACCCATGGAAAGCGCGTAGAAGCACTGGCAACGATAAGAACAAAACCCCACACTCTAAACCCCATAAAATCATCCACGAACTCAGCCAAGCAGCTGTCTGCTACTACTTCAGTCCAATTTGGCGGCGATACCTGCCGTTCTCTGAGCCCTATGCTAAATTAAAGCCCTGAAGCCCCTATCCAGCCCTGGCGGGTGCAGCTGAACATGGAACAAACAACTCATGATCCAAGTTTTCGTTTGGTTATGCTGCAAGGTAAGGAACTCAGCTGTTGCGTCTCAAGTCTGCATGCAGCGTGCGGAATTTTTTGCGATCACAGAGCTGTCTGAATACAAACCTAAATCCTAAACCCTCAGAAACCTTGATCCCCTTCGCATCTGTCCCTTCGCATTCCTGCACCGCTGTGCTGCGGTTTAGAGTTTAGGGGTTTAGGGTTTAGGGTTTAGGGTTTAGGGTTTAGGGTTTAATTTCTGTTTAAGCCTATACGTTCCTTAGAACTTGTGGGGCAGCAAAACCTGGCAGAAGGATCGAGAGGCAGTCTCCCACGCAACGGCTACCAATCAATATAGCATAAGGGCCTTAATAATTAGAATAGGGTTTTGCGGTATATTATACAATAATGATAATAAGGAACGCCCAAAATAGTATTGTTAATTATTTTAGGCCCCTAGATTATGTGAGCACTTTCTCCACTACTGCACAGGGAAAGATACTAGCACAAGGACCTCAATAAGTAGGTATGCTATAGCATCAGTCAGTACACATACCTACCTACCTACCTACCTACCTACCTACCGACCGACCGACCGACCGACCGACCGACCGACCGACCCACGTACGTACGTACGTACGTACAGACACTACCTACTTACGTACGTACAGCCCACCTACCTTCCTATTCCTACCTACGTACGTACATACAGACACGACCTACTTACATACGTACATACATACATACATACATACATACATACATACATACATACATACACACACATGCACATATATATATATATATATACACATGCATGCATGCATGCATGCATGCATGCATGCATGCATACATACATACATACATACATACATACATACATAATTACATACATACCCATATGCATATCCATTCTTGTGCCTGACATTTATATTCACTTATGGGTACATCTATATATCTATATCTATATTTCTATATATATATATATGTATATATATATATATATAAGTACTACTGCTCATGCCGACCCCCATTGTTAGCAAAAGCCAAATACTTATGCCCCAAATCGTAAACCCCATATACATGCCTTCGGCCAACCTGGATAAAAGAAGTGTTGAGCTCAGCTGTAGTTAACCCACTGCGAGCCAACAAAAACTCTAGGCAAACAGCAACTTGAGCTCTATGCGAACATGAAAATTGGTTGTTGAGGAACCGATCTGTCCAAACAAGTTGACCAATCGTAAACCAGTGCAGCCAGTCTGTACCATAGGCCTGGAAACATGAATGTCACGAGCTTAAGGTATGAAGACGAAACGCCCATGGATGCTTGTAAACAGCTTACAGACTAGCCCTGTTTGCTGCAAACACTAGCTCGCTTAAGTCACACCAGCCTGTGTGTCCAGCATCCAAAGTGAGCCAACAACATCTTGGCAGCGACTTTGGTTTGAAGGGAAAGCTCTTCAGGATGGTTTTCTTCATTGAAAGCTCAACAAAACCGGAGAACATACTATCGGTTCAAGAACAGCTGGGGTCCATTAAGGACCTCGCAAAGAAGAGATTCCTGATTCAAGAATGCCCCGAAACCACCGTTAAGGATTGTCACTTTCGAAAAGATCGAAACATACTCAAAAGTACATGTATACCTGTAGCCGAAAAGACCTGCCTTTCAAGAAGGAACTCCTTATAAATATATATATATATATAGAGCATAATGAGGAACCCTAGAAAAAGTAGGCCTTTTCAGCCACAGGTATGCAAAATTGGCACATGAACCTTCAGGGCCTCATGATGACTGAGCTGCGGATGATGTGATTAGGATGTTCTTCGTCACCAACTAGGTTGGACCTTTAGTTTTAAAGCCGTTGAAACAGATATTCGCAAATAAGATCTTCTTAAGCGCAAAAAAAAAGGAAAGTTGTAAACACTCCCAGCAGGTTGCCTAGAGAGCTATTTTCGAATGAGGAAGGGATGGGGGTGTCGCGTTTAGGGCCGGGTTTAGGGTGGAGGCAAACTCTCATCCTAGCACAGCAGCCATCCCGTCATAGTAGGGATCCCATTCGAATTTAAGTGTAAGGTATATTCCCCCTAAGGCCTAAACCCTTAACTAAGTGATATTGGGGCGGTCTGGGTTTCCGCCCCCGGACACTGCAACATGATATACCGGGTTGGAGGATCTGGGTTCTTGGCTTTGGGTGTTCAGGGTTTCGGGTTCAGGATTTAGGGTTGGGTTTAGGGTTTAGGGAGGGTTTAGGGTTGAGGTTCGGGTTTAGGGTTTAGGGTTGAGTTTCGGGTTTAGGGTTGAGGGGTTTAGGGTTGACGCCTTCTGCGCCAATCAAAAGCCCGATTCTGTGGCACCGACTGCTGCTGCTGTCCAGACCGCCATGGATCCACATGCGCCCCGTCCTTGAGCATACATCAACCAGTAGAGTTCATTAGAGGTTATCACACATGCGGTCTGTTTTCGAGCGTCTACCCGAAGCCTCTACACCCCGCGAGCGTGTGCAAGGACATCTTCATTCTAGTCGCCTTCTTCGGTAAAGAAAGCAGTGCCTAAGCCACAAAGTGCGGCCAGCCTCAACAAATCGAAACCCCCCAGCCAGGAAAGCAACAAGCACCCAGACACAAATAAAACCGTACAATCCAGGCTGTCAGGGCCAACGCTTTTTGTTGACTAGGTGGTCGTAGCATGGCATCGTAGATACAAGTATTACGGAAGCCTTAAGGGAGGGGGTTCTAAGGGGGGTATATAATCCAGTAATCCCCAATTCTCCCTAGTACTCCCTTAAGTTCCCTAAAGCTCCCCAGGACCCTCCCCCCTTGAGCCACCCTCCCTTAAGGATCCTATAAAAGTAGGGGTCCCAATATCAGGCCTAGGGTTCCCGGCTCTTTGAGGGCTCGTAGAAACAAAAAAACGTTGAACACAAGCAAAATTCCATGAAGTCATCACCAATCACGTGCGCCACCACAACCTAGTATCAAACTCTTATGGTAAGCCCTAAAGCATCGAAACGTCGAGCTGATGAGATGAAGACTGCATTGAAACTACAATGTCTTCTGTGACGAGCACGGAGAAAAGCTGAGTCACCAAAGAGTTTAGGGTTCAGCGTCCAGGGTTTACGGTCTAATGTTTACTAACTACTACTGTAATTTACACAGGTATCAGGAAAATTAGGTCAAACAAGCGTCACTCGGACAGGGGCTGGTTTGGTCTGCAGGGCGAAGGGAACGGTCCACGGAGGTTCAATGTTGAAGAAAGCTAAGATAGTCCGTCAAGAGGGGCTTCCACAAATCCAGGGTTCAAACGGCAGGACAGTTACAGGTCCTAACCCAAAAACCCTGAAACAGTAACCTGACTGTTCGGAAACCCCTAAACCCTAAACCCTAAACCCTAAACCCTAAACCCGTCTTCAAAAAGGCTTGAGAGTGTTCGTGAACCTGCCGCCATCCTCTGATAGGGCCTGTGAATGCAAAGGCGAACCGTGCTCGTGCT
>CAJNDV010025458.1:34526-46054 GCA_905221635.1 Symbiodinium sp. CCMP2456 | reverse complement strand
TTAGGGTTTGGGGTTTAGGGTTGACTTGGTTAAGTCAGTTTGTGCAGAGAAGGCATAGTGTGATTCGAGCGGGCGGCTCAGCACGTGGAGGAATCTCCAAAAACCCAACACCTTCCAGAGCCACACTGCAAACACAAACCCAACATTAACAAGCGACCTAATGCCCTTCAATTCCGAAACCCTAAGAAAACCCTAGGCCCCAAACCCTAAACCTAAATCCGAAAACAGCCCTATGTCTTGCCACCTCACCGAGGCCCAAGAAAGCGCCATCTCCCACGCCGAAGAAGGCCAGCTGTGTTTGGGTTGAGGGCTGTTTAGGTTTTAGGGGTAGCTAGGGGTTTTTGTGACCTTGGGTGTTAGGGATTTCAGGAACATAGCATACAGGGCCCTAAACATTCGAAAAAGTATTCCCATGCAGCCCCGGTATGGTTGGACTTAAGAAAACCCCAAAGCCCAAGTCGAATTATTGAGACCCCTATCTTAAAAGCATTCTGCCCGAAGGGCCCTTTTTGGCAAAACCACATTCGATGCCAATGTGTTCAGTCTTATTACTCTGTCGGGTGTTCGGGGGTTAAGTACTAAGTCTTTTAAGGTGTTCCTTTCAAGCGCTTCCTTTCCAGCTCAATGAGTTGCTTCGCTGAAGATCCCTGTCGGGAAGGCAACAGTCGCGTCATCATTGGTGACGAACTCATCTTGGTGCGTGGAAGAAGATGCACCGCCACTCATGCCACTCCCTGCAGTCTCCAGACTCTCCAGAACGAACCGCAGTGCCAGTGCCGCCTTAGTGTCAAGGCCGTCAAGGCGCCAAAGCGCTCTGGCACTCTTGGATTTGCCACACGGCTGTAGCTCGGCAAGCTGGGCCATTCAGGCCTTGATGATTTCGTCTTGACCATGAGGTGCCTGGCGCTCGATGTGGTCGACAACGAGTCACGGTTGCCCATCCAAGCAGTGATCGCGGTCCTTGTCCTGGCGACGACGCTCCATCTCGTCTAGCGGACGTGCCAAAGGCTCCAGACTCACATCAGGAGGAGAAGACTGAGAGCGCGCAGATTTTCCTGACTGCTTCTGCGCGGAGGCTGTCACTGTCCATATCGCAAAACCGTGGATCCGCAAAACAAGGCTAACCCTTCACGAAACCCCATAGACCTGTCAGAGTTTGGGGTTTCGGGTTCTGGCATACCTTGGCCCTAAGCCCGAAGTCCTGATTGGGATCTTACTTAAAAACCCCCTGCACACCCTCTAGGCCCCACTACACTCCGCACCCCCAAACATATTGCCCCAAACATCCAAACCTGCTGAGCGCACACATCGCGGAGACGCACAGATATTCGATCCCAAAGCGAAGGAAATCCAAGACAAATGCACAAATACACCATGTTCCTTTTTTTTTCTCGGCAGTCAGGTTAAGCATGTCATGGCAGACCGCAGCTACGAACAGAGCACAGATACTGTAGAGCGCATAAATCTTTACCCGCAAACCCAAACCCCCTTAAACCCTGAGCCCTAAACCCTAAACCCTAAACCCCTTAAGCCCTGAGCCCTAAACCATTTCGGAATCCTGATCGAATCTTTGAAGGAACCAGTAGACGAACCCTCAACCCAGAGACTCCAATATCCTTAAATTAAGGAATACACCTTAAACTATAGTAGGAACCCTAATAAGATTTAAGGTAGATTCCTTAATGAAGGGATTTTGGAGCCTCTGGGAAACAAACCTCGAAGGCTTCGAGCGCTTGCTCTTCGCCCACGCCCGGCGATGCCTAGCACTTAAACTGTCAACGAAGCTTTCGAAGCGTTCCGTTCGAAGGGGTCTATAAGGGTTAGTAACGGTTAGTAGAAGGCTGGGGTGTTGGGTTGGTTTTTCCTCTATCCCTAAACCCAACACCCTAAACCCTAAGCCCCAACTCTAAACCCTAAACCCCAAGCCCAAAACACAAACCCAAAGTCTCAATTAAACACGAGAGTGGAAGCATCAATGAAGGTTCAGGGTTGGCCACGGGTTCCAAGTTCCCAATAGTTTGATCTGCAGCTCCGGGATAGAAGAAGGTATTGCAGATTCATGATTATTGAATCATTGACCCTAAGCTCTACACCCCAAGCCCGTCCGTTGGACACCGGGGTCATATCCCAAACTCGAAACCCCAAACCCTCAACCCCAAACCGGAAGCCATGACTCCCTGCCCCAGACTCGAAAGCCGCAGCCTGAACCTGGAAAGCCAGACCCTGACCATGCAAGAACCTCTCTAAACCCTAAACCCTAAACCCAAAGCCCTGAACCCTAAACCCTAAACCCTAAACCCTAAGCCCTAAACCCTAAACCTCTGAACCCCTGCAGTCTCTTAGGGTTTGCCGGTTTGAGGTTTATGGCCCCTAGATTCGGGTACTCCAATCCTTTGGGGCATTTGGTTTAGGATTTGTCGCTTCAGACGTCAGTGGTGCCTCGCGATGCGTTTCGGCCAAAGGCCGACGAGGAGAGGCGGGAACCCGTGCTGGTGCGAAAGGCCGCAAGAAGCGCTTCTACCAGATACAGGACGAACTTGTAAGGGCCAGCTGGCGACTGTTTTCGGTGAGGCTCACCACGGCGACCTTTGAGCAGATTTCTGAGGGACACCACTGGACTGTGCTCCAGTTTCACGAGGCAGGCGACGAGATCGACGAGGAGCACCTCATCTGGGAGGACCTTGCAATCCGAAGCTCTCGTTGGCCGTTGCTGCCGTGGATGATAGACAGGTAGATAGTTAGATGGATACACAGATAGATAGGCATGTATCATCATGTATCTATAGAGTATATATATATATATATATTTTTTTTTCATCTGTCAACCGACGATATGCAGGAGCAGCTTGGCCATGAACACGCAGTTTGATTCTGTAGCCTGCCCCAAACTTAGTTCCCCAATACCAAACCTTTAGACTTTTCGGGTTCTTATGATTTAACAATAATACAACGCTCCGAAGCCTGAGGGCTACGGAAGGAATAATAAGCTGAAAGTCACGGTTTAGGGTTTAGGGTTTAGGGTTTAGGGTTTAGGGTTTAGGGTTTAGGGTTTAGGGTTTAGGGTTTAGGGTAATAAGCTGAAAGTCTAACCTTTTATTTCCCTGGCTTATTGGGGAAGTAAGAGAAACTAGGAACTGTTGAGGAAAGCTTGAAGCTCCCAAAGGGTCCTAGGTACTGTCGTGGGTTTAGGGCTTAGTGTTTAGGGTCCCAACTCGCAATAATGATTCCTACCATAGACAGCCTACACTCTACTAAGTTACTATATAGGTACCATAGGACCCTGTAGGGCTTCCCATCATGCTTCAGATGTTTGATCAGAAAGCTGATTAAAAGACACGTTCGCCAAGCCAGGCCTGAAACCCAACGCACTAAACCCGAATCCCTAAACTCTAAACCCAAAGCCCTGTCCAGAGAGCTCAATACAGCTTAATTCAGGACTATAGCTTAAACTATAGGGGGCTTCATATCAAGATTTAAGCTATATTCCTTATTGAAGGAGTATTGGGCTCTCTGGGTGAACCCTAAACTCAAGACTCTAAACTCTAAGCCCTACGGACGTCTGAAGTCTCTCCACGGGCAGCGCGGGCCGGGGTAACATGCGAGTCTGAACAATCATTGATTCAAAGGGGAGTTTCCGCCATATAGGGTACCTTATTTTGGGGTCCACAAAATAAGGATCCTACTATTCAGGGTACTATATTAGGGTCCCCTATTTTCGAAAACCCCCATATTAGTCACTAGTCATTAGTCCTAGACAGATTCCATACTGTTTTGATGATTAAGGTCACCCCTATCGTAGCTTGTGGTTCCAAGCCCCGCTCACTCCAACAAAACAACTTTCTATACGTGAAAGCTCCATGTATCTAGCCTGGAGCCTAAGATTCACAACCAAAACCCTAAAACCAAAACCCTAAACCCTAAACCCCAAGCCCCTGAAAGTCCAAAGCCTTCATGGGGCCTCTACCCTAAACCCTAAACCCTAAACCCTAAACCCTAAACCCTAAACTGCCTGGGCTTTGGGTTTGGGGCGGGAGCCGACCAGAGCCCCAAGAGGCCACGCCCAGCCATCGGCCGTCTTCGGGGCCTCCGAAGGCTGGGGTTTGGGGTTTAGGGTTTAGGGTTTAGGGTTTAGGGTTTAGGGTTTAGGGTTTAGGGGTTAGGGCTCTGCTTGGTTTTGTGTGGGAGGGAGTTGGGGTTAGGGTTTTTGTTGGGGTTTGGGCTAAGGGTGTAGATTACTTACTTGCTAATACTATTTTGGGGGTTCCTTATCATAGTTATAAGTATAATATACCCCAAAACCCTATTCTAATTATCAAGGCCCCTACATTAGGGATTTAGCTTAGGAATATGAGGGCTGAGGGTCTGGGGGTTTGACACTTCGCCGCCCTCTGAAGAGTCCTTCTTAAGGCCCCTACAGTAGGGCTTCGGGCCAGGCGGTAGTGATCTGGGGGCCTTCGGAGTTTACGGTTTAGGGCGATTCAGGTTTCGGAAAGACTGTTGCGGGTATATGGGGGTTTCCAAAAATAGGGGACCCTACTATAGTACCCTAAATAATAGGATTCTTATTATAAGGGCCCCAAGATAAGGTACCCTAATTGTCGGAAACTCCCATATAGACCCCACGATGACTTCATGGTCTCAAGGTGATCAGCGACTCGACTTGCAGTGCATGACCCCCCTGGTTTTCTCTTGCGCAAGTTCCGGGTCTTGCGCAAGTTCCGGGGAAAGGGCTTAGTGCCCCTAACCCCCGCAGCTTTCCGCACGCTAGCCCCGAACCCTAAACCCTAAATAGCCCTAAACCCAACAGCTTTAATACTCTGGATCCTACCCTCATGGCGACAGTGACAGAAGGGGAAGCAGTGGGAAGGAGTTCGAACAATAAAAAACGTTAGATCCTACCGAACTCTTGGTTTAGGGTTTATGATTTAGGGTTTGAGGGTGCAGTGCTGTTGGGCTTTATAAAGGGTTTAGGGGCAAACCTTCCTTTCCCACACCGCCAGACCCAAATCCCTAGAATTCAAACCGAGAGCTCGGAAATCCGATCCCGCAGCTTGAGGCAAAGTTCGGCGGCGGCGTGCCAACCCCCCGCAAGGATCCGCCCGACATGTCGGGATGTTGGGATTCTTGGGGAAGCCCTCGACTTTTGAAATCTACAAGAAGAGAGGCCCAGCATTCTTGCTTTTGGCTCCATACTGCCCTTCCCAAGCATAGCTGGCCTTCTCTGGATGCAGAACATGCTTCGTCGATGTTGCATGGAAGTATCTGGCATATCAGCCTAAACAATGAAAGCCAAGCCATAGCCCTACACGCAAAAGTCTCAAGGATGCTTTGCAACTGCTTGTCACTTACCGCAGCTGCGGCTGCAGGCAAGCTCGAAACCCTAAACCCTAAACCCTGGAACCCTAAACCCTGAACCCTGAACCCTGAACCTTGAACCCCAAACCCTGAACTCTAGACCCTAAAGCCTAAACCCTGAACCCTGAACCCTAAACCTTAAACCCTAAACCCTAAACCCTATAACCCTATAACCCTAAACCCTATAAACCTTAAGCCCTGAAGCCGAAGTCGTAAGACACAGGGCCCGGCCGGCAGAGACACGCCCAGCCGCAACCCCAGCTTGCAGGAGGCTGCTTCTTGGGGTCTGAACAATCGAATTAGGGTTTGGGGTTTAGGGTTTTAGGGTTTAGGGTTTAGGGTTTAGGGCTTTGGGGTATATTATGTTTAGACTGCCTCCAGGCAAACAGGCGCAACTAGGCACCTAGGTCAATAGCATCATGTACATCTGTATGTGGTGCCGAAGTGCATGTCCTTCTACACAGGTTTACATGTACTATTCAACAATTCCCTTGGAGGCTGTAATTGCCTGTGTACGATAATGATGCCCAGTGAATGCATATTGGCATATTGCTATTTTGTGTGTGTGTGCGTGTTTGGTCCAAAGATAGAAGCATATGTGTGTGTTTGAGTGTCCTAAAGTGTTTGGGGGCGTCTGCATGTTCCCGTGTCGCTGTGTGCAAGTATACATAATTACGTAAGCATATGGCTGTGTGGGCCTAATGTGGGCATGCATGCATGAGTTCATGCGTATGCAGGTACGTATGTATCGTATGCACGAAATCTACGTGAAGACACATACATACAACGTGCACGTGAAACATGCTCCATATCTGCATGTACGTTTGTATCTACCTCTCTCTCTATGTATAATATGCATACATATATATATATATATATATGTATTTATGTATAGACGTATGTATGTACATCATCAATTACAGCAGTGCTATGTAGTGTCCAAAGCATATTACTTGCGACAAAAAGATACCGACGCAGGGCATCATACGATCCAGGGTGTTAGGGGTTTAGGTTGAAGTAGAGTCAACTGCTGAGGGTTAAAATGATGACAGAAGAAGAACGGGTGTAATGTAGGGGCCTAAATAAATACCTATGCTATCTTCGGGGTTCCTTATTATAATTCTAGTATCATATACCCCAAAACCCTATTCTAATTATTATTGCCCCTATATTAGTGACTTCAGGGGGTTCCTTCCTGGCACATGGGAACCCTGAACCTCCAAATTTTGAGCCCCCCAAACCCAAACCCAAAGCCTAAACTCTACTCTAAGATTTTGGGTTTAGGGTTTAGGGCCCCTAAGGCCCTAAACCCCTTAACCCCGTAACCCCTGAACCCTAAACCTCTGAACTCTTTAACCCTGACTCCCTAAGGCCCTAAACCCTAAAGCCCTTAACCCCTTAACCCTGAACCCGTAAGGCCCTAAAACCCTAAACCCCTAAACCCCTGTAACCCTGACCCTCTAAGGCCTAAACCCCAACAGTCCTTATATATCCCCTTTGACCCTGAACCCCTGAGGCCCTAAACCCCTAAACCCCTTAACCGCCGAACCCTGAACCCGTAAGGCCTTGAAACCCTAAACCCCTAAGCCCCTGAACCCTGAACCCCGAAGGCCCTATAAACCCTAAACTTCGGGTTTAGGGTTTAGGGTTTAGGGTTTAGGGTTTAGGGATTAGAATTAAACCCCAGACCAAAGCCTTGAAGCACCGGGCGCTCCTGGTTTTGAGGCGATGACAAGATGTACGTGGGAGCCGCGGCCTCATCGGGGCGGTTTAGGGTGTTAGGGCGTTTAGGGTGTTAGGGCGTTTAGGGTGTTAGGGCTTTTAGGGTGTTAGGGCTTTTAAGGTGTTAGGGTTTAGGGTTTAGGGTGTTAGGGTTTGGGGTTTAGGGTTCAGTGTTTAGGGTTTAGAGTTTAGGGTTTAGGGTGTCAGGGTTTAGGGTTCTTCTTCCCTGTGGGTGTCGGATGTGGCCGTAACGGTCCAAGAACCTAATAATTCATATACTCTCCCAAATACTAACCTACAGAACTACTACCCGAAACCTAAGTACCTAATTATTGGGTCCTTTGGACCCTTAGGGTAGGGTTGAGTGTTTAGGGTTCTGGTTTAGGGTTTAGAGGGTTTGGGTTGGGGGTTTGGGATTTTGGGTTTGGGGTTGAGGGTTTTTAAGGGTTTTGGGATATGTGAAGAACTAAGCCCTGAAAAAGACCGTAGCACCTCCCTAACACCCTTAAAACAGCGCTAAACCCTGAACCCGAAAACGTGAATGTTAGGGCTTACGGTTTAGGGGTTTAGGGTTTAGGGTTTTAGGGAAGCCCTAGACCCTGAACCCGACGCCCTAAACCCTAAACCCTACGCCCCAAACCTAAACCCTACGCCCCAAACCCTAAACCCTAAACCCCAAACCCTAAACCCTAAACCCTAAACCCTAAACCCTGAACCCTAAACCCCAAACCCTAAAGAACCCTAAACCCTAAACCCTGAACCCTACAGCCGCAGCAAGCAGATCTCTGCAGGATCGCGTGAAACTCAAAGGACCCCCGGTTCGCTTTGGCGAGGCACTGCTTTGGGCTTTGGGGTTTGAGGTTACATAGGGCTTTGGGCTTTTGGATTTGAGGTTCAGGGTTTAGGGTTTGAGGTTTAGGGTTTAGGGTTTGGGGTTCATAGTTGGGCTTTGGGGTCTGAGGTTGCATAGCGAGGGTTTAGGGTTTAGGGTTCATAGTTGGTGCTTTGGGGTTTGAGGTTACATAGGGAGGGTTAGGGTTTAGGGTTTAGGGTTCATAGTTGGGCTTTGGGGTTTTGAGGTTAAATAGGATTACTTCAATAGGGCTACTTTAAGGGGCTTTGGGCTTTAGGGTTTGTAAGGTTTAGGGTTTACGATTCTTTTCGGGGTTGGGGTATTTGGGGTTTGGGATTTAGGGTTAAAGTCTAGGTTTTAGGGGGTTGGGGAGTTGGGGGTTGGTATTTAAGGTTTAGGGCTTGTCAAGAAGGGCTGAAGTTTAGGATTTAGAGTGTAGGGCTTCAGAATTAGAGTTTCGGGTTGTGGTGGGCGATTGCAGAGGCTTAAGCTGTCTATTGTCAGTGTATACATAGCTATCTGGCTTTTAGGATCTAGGGTTTGATGCTACTTGGTGGTAAGTTGAGCTGGACAAGTCGGATAAGGGTCAGCGGAGACACTGTCAAGAAACCTTTCCATAAGGATCGGTCGAGTAGCTGTGCAAGTCCCAGTGGCGATGATATGTAATACATACTCAACCCTAAACCCGACACCACACCAATTAACGTAGGGACCTTGATGATTACCTATACCATTTTAGGCGTTCCTTCTTAAAGGGTGTATTTCCAAACTCGAGTATCTCACGTTAAGCCTATACGTCGGTGAAGAATCTGATGCCGCTTGGTTCGGGAAGCTCTGCTTCCAGTGCCGATGTCAGTCTGCTACCACCAGCACCTCCGTTACAACTACCACTACTGACGACGACCAGTAAACTACTCAAGACAACGACTGCTACTCCCACTTTTGCTTCTATTCTACTTCGTCTATACCCTAAACCCTAAACCCTAAACCCTAAACCCTACTGTTGCAAGGCAGCCCCCCGACCTGCATGAGTGCGTTTTCAGCCATTTTCAGTCAACTCCCCTTGGAGCTGGTCGGCAAACACTGCCACAGCGAGAGGGTTTAGGGTTTAGGGTTTAGGGTTCGATAAGGTTTCAATGCGGCTTCAATGAGGGTTTAGGCTTCCTTCGAGGGTTCCTGCAGCTACTAGTGTTTTGGGTTAAGCTAGGGGGTTTAGGGTATAGGTTTTAGGTTTCTATTTAGGGTCTAGCCGGCTGGTAGCCGTGGGGTTTAAGAGTTTAGGGTTTGTGCTTTCAGGTTCGATGGCTTGGGGTTTAGCGTTTAGGGTTTAGGGTTCAGGACGGCGTTAGCACGTCATTCAGCCGTAACCCTACAGGAGCCCACATTGCGGTCTCACGCTCAAGTCTCAGTGCTTGCTGCGCCCTTCACAGCTCCAGCTCTACCCAAAGCCCTAATGCGTTTTTTTTTGCACATCCAACTCAGTCCCCTGTCGTGCTGTGAAGTCCACGGTGGGTCTTCACTTAGGGTTGCGGCCTAACGGATCCATGGACGCCATGTCCTCTACTTTGGTGCACGTCAGCGACGATACCATGCGGACCATCCAAAGTCTCCAGGCCAGGCTCTGGGAGTTCACAAGGTTTATAGGGGTTAGAGTTTAGGGATTAGGGCTTCGGGGTTAGAGTTTAGGGTTTAGGGTTTAGGGCCCTTCGCCGTAGGTCCGTTTGGGGTTCAGGGTTTAGGGAATAGAGTCTCGGGCCCTCAGTACCCGAGCGTCCCCAGTGTCTCTGGCGTCCCAAGCTGGCCGAGGCTCGGCTTCGCAAAGAGGTTTTGGCTCATTCGACCCCCTTTTACTGCGGAAAGCCAGGAAAGTTGCCAGCTGGCAGGGTCTGTTTGTGCATCAGGGCGTAAACTTCTAAAAAGTCTTGAACGACTTTCAGTGCCGTGGGCCCCTGCGTCATCAGACCTCTGTACCCATCGAAGTTGCGGCATTCTATTATTGCAGACTTTGTCTACAACTTGCATCGAACCCCAAACCCTAAACCGTAAGTCCTTGTTCCCGAAGCTGGAAAGCTTCAGCTGGACTGTGAATGAGGCTTTGTCTCCACAGCCCAGAGGGCCTCGCTTCCCCTCTTGTAGGTGCCTATATAATTTGGATTAGGGCTGCATGGGTTTTAAGGGGTTACTAGAGGCTTTTACATCAGGCGTTATTCATACTTAAAATAGGGTGTCGGGCTATGGCATAATACCATAAGGAGACCACAGGACACATGTTGGCAATGTTCCGGGCATGTTTATGAACCCTAAACCCTAAACCCGAAACCTTATAGAAGCTCAGGGACATGAGCCGCTTAAAGCCGGAGGATTTGTATCAACTTTAGAGGGATCTCGTGACGTAGTAAATGTCCCTATGCTGAGGCCCTTAACATCCGCCATTGCACACCCTAGGACACCCCTAGAAACACCCACATATCCTAAACCCTAAACCTAATTCTTGCAGTAACAACCCTAAACCTTAAACCCTAAACCCTAAACCCTAAACCTAAACCCTAAACCCTAAACCCTCCAAGGAAGCTTATAAAGGGCTTTTGGGGCTTCCCTGTGCGCCGCAGGCCAAGTTGCGGCGAGCCTCCCAGCAGGCTTGGGCTTTGTCTCCTTGAGCTTCTAGGGTTTAGGGTCCAGGGTTTAGGGATTAGGGTCCAGGGTTTAGGGTTTAGGTTCCTTTAGGGTTTGAGCTTCTATGAATTGAGGGTTTATGCTTTTGAATTTAGGTCTAGGGTTTGTAAAGAGGTGTTATGAGGGCTTCATTTATAAGGAGGTTATCATGGTGTCATTAAGTGCGGGTTTTGAACAAGTAGTTTGTACGGGTTTACAAAGGCTCCATCAAAGCAAAGACAAAGACCTCACAGCAACAACCCATGGCCTCTACCCTGAACCCTAAAGCCTAGGACGTTGATTACGAAAGCTCCATTACTGAAACACTGGCCTCAAACATGCCCCACCACCGATTCTAGATTTCAAGACCTCTAGATTATAGATTACAACCAAGCATCCCAGACCCCTAACCCCCCGCTGCGCCCCAAATCCCAGCCCTAAACCCCAAACCTGAATCCTAAACCCTTCAGGGTTAAGGGTTCAGGGTTTAGGACCCCAAACGCCGGCCCTCGTTCGCAAGCGGTCAGTAAAACGACGAATCATCGCAAGACAATCATGAAACCATGTAAGAGCTCTAAAAGACCCACAGCGAAAAAGGCTTAACTCTCCACGTAAGCGAAAGCTCTACAAGCCCGAAACCATTCCACACCCGAAACCCTAAGCCAACCTAAACCCTTAACCCCCTGAACCCAAGACCCCTAAACTCCAAATCACCCTAAACCCTAAACCCGAAGTACTCGATCGAATCCCAAAAAGCCCTATCCAACAACTCTGCATCCCTTTAGGGAAGCCCTATTGTAGTCGTGAAGGCCCCTACAATTAAACCGAAATCGTAACATGCAGGGCACGGCCGCGAGGAACACCTTAAAGCCTATAGGCCCTGAACCCTAAACTTTAGACCACAGGCTCTAAATCGCTAAACCCTCAAAGCCCAAACCCTAAAGCC
>CAJNDV010025458.1:8980-19835 GCA_905221635.1 Symbiodinium sp. CCMP2456 | reverse complement strand
AAGCTGTCTCTTGGCTCAAAATTTACTTACAGCAAGAAGCGACCAAGTCAACTGCAGTGCTCTCGTGCGAATCTGGCGCGCGTACCCTCAAAGGTCCCCCGTTTGGGTTTGCGACCTCTATCTCTACGATTGTGAATAAGGGCGCGTTAGCGCCAGAGAATTTTTTGAATTTTGTTTCGGGCGTTGAAAACTGTGCCGCAGGCAACAGATAGCAGCCATGTATTCCAGAAAAAACAACTGTCAAATCACCCAAAAAGAGCAAGTGAAGCAAAGAAAGCCGAATGCGTTCCACAGGCTCACCGACTTACAGAACCTGAAGAGCAGGAGCAGCAGGAGCAGCGGAGGAATTTAGGGGAAGGCATCTCCAGCAGATCTGAACAGGGTTTCTCGAGCTATGCAGATTTATGATATCGAGAGGTGTAGGTGACGGTTCGGATTTTGTGCACTGTGCTTAACTCCACAACTCCCTCATGCACGATATGGGCTTGCACGTGCCTCGCGGGTATTTTTTTTGACCTTTTAGGATGGACCATATTGCAACATTCCTGGTTCCTGCATTGCTTGTGTGTTCGGTTTTGCGGTTTTGTGCGGATGGAGAAGCCTCCAGAGTAACCCGGGCCTTGTTTCGACCTTCATTTTAACAGATTTGACGGGCTCATGTTCAAGGCCGAAACTCCTTCGAAAACGTGTGCACCACAAAGGGCCTCTCCAGTATGTATGTATGTATGTATGTATGTATGTATGTATGTATAAGGCTCACAGCGACGAGCTAGTGGGCTGCCCCTGGGCTTGTGGTGTGCCTGTTCCCTTGGTCTGTGCTGTGGTTTCTTCAGGGTTTTGCCCCGTCGCTCGCCATGGATTCTAAAGCACTGATCATGAGACGTGGACAAGATGGTGCATTGCTGGCTACCAGCGCAGCCAATAAAATCAAGGATGCCCCGGCTACCAGAGGCAGGCAGTGGAGATCTGTTCCTTACTGGACCTTCTTGCTGGCTCCTCTCTTCAGGTATGGTGTGCACCAGAACGTGGACTGCACCGAAACTTCCGAAGTTCCTTGGAATTCCAGTTATCAGCGGCTGCACTCAGGTATACGGATGGATACATGCGGTCTGGCCACTTGCCCTCTCTGGCGGTGTCGCCATCTGCCTCCTTCAGGTCTGTCGGCAGGGTGCTCTCCCTTGCCTAGCAAGTATGAGCTGACCACTCGTTTCTTCAGGCTGAAGCTACAGCCCATGGCCAAGCATATGTTGACTCAGCCATCCCTGTATGGATTGAGCACTCCAGGGTCTAAGCTGCCTGTCGAGCAGCTGTTAGTGTGCAGACTTGCCATGCATCATCAGACTGACACTGCGGTTTTGTTCTCAGGCTCTCCTTGTCGAAGCAGGTTGACCTGGACACGATGGACTGATGATGTATATTCTTGGTTGGATGGGTGTGGCCTTAGGGTTGCGCGGCGCTCGGGCTGCTGGCGCTCAGGCCCTGGCTGGCCACTGAGGTCTAATGCAGTCTTTGCTTGGGGTGCGTCAAATGGTGTGTGGACTGCAGGGGTGCCTTGTGGAGCACTTGCATGTTGTTCTGCTGAGAACATGACATACTGCATGCGCCTACGGGCGTGGTGTGTCTGCCGTGCAGTTTTAGCCCATCTGTATGATCCTTCCTGCCTTACCGTAGTCTGCGATGTCATCTCCATGGCTCGTCTTCATCTTCCTACTGTCACAGGCGCGAGTCCCGAGTCGCTTATCATGGCCGCAGAGGGCTGTCGGCCTGTGCTCAGGCCTATTGGGGCGCTGTGGATCCCTGTTGGTGCCTTATTCCGATCCCTCTCGGTATCACATCCATTCTGTTGGCTCAGGTTTGAGGTGTCCTCGCCTGGGGCCCAGCTTCCTTTGGCTATGTCTGTTGTGTCCCTCTCTTGGTCGGAGGTGTCCTCGACCTATGCCTGGCTCTTACCGACTGTTCCGCCAGTCCTGGCCTGTTCACGCGTCCAACGAGCAGGCTATTATTGTGAACCTCGCATTTTGCGCCCCAATGAGTGGCGACCTTACGTTGGTGCTCTGCATTGTGTTGCCCCGATGTACTGCCGGCTTGCAGCTACTCCTTGCTCCTTTGCCACCTTAGGGCTCAAGCCTTGCAGTCTCCGCGTGGGTTCTCGATTGCTTTGCAGGCCACGATGGCTAAGCGAGACTCATCAAGTCAGGAGGAGCCGGGTGTGCCGAGGGCTAAGGCCAGATCTGGTCCTGTCAACCCGGCTTACGAGGAGGACTCGGATGAAGACGACATGGACGCGATGGCTCGCGCAGCACAGGGCTCTGCTGAGGCGTCGCTGGGCGAGACAGCATCGGTGCCCTCCTTGGGTACAGGTATGGCCCTGGTGGGCCCAAGGCCAATGCGCCCGAAGGCCAAAGCTCCGGCTCCACCTCCTGGAGGTGCCATGTTCAGGGCCTGGCACGTGCCGTCCGGTCCACCCGTGCCTACTCCGGCACAGTCTTTGCCTGATGAGTCGACTTCGCTGTCTGCATTGCCCTCGTCTTCTAACCCCTGGAGCTTCACGTTGCCGAGTCATGGGCCGTTGGGAGGGCTTCACTTGCATCTTCCTCCAGTGGCTACAGCCAAATCCAGCACTTTGCGATGGACCATCACGGTGCAAGCAGATCAGGTTCCAGCTCATGATGCCACAACGTCCGCACGACCCAAAGCTGCGCCTGCCGGGCCTCCGGGGCATCCGGGGTCTGGCAATGCTGCCTGAGCGCTCGGGCTCTCTGTGTATGAAAAGTTGCCATTATGTATTGCAGACCTTGCGTGCCGCATTGTGTACCGGATGGGGTGAGACTACTTTTTGGTCCTCTCTCAGGTCTCGCTGGCCAGGTTGTGCTGTGTCGGCTCCCCGGCACTTACCATCTGCAGGTGTCTCGCTGTACACTGACTTTACTGCACAGGGTTTATCCTGGATGACAGGTGTTGATGGTTGCTGCACTTTTGTGGTTGCACACAGACTGGCTGAATTCCGTCCTGTTGTGGTTCGAGCGCATCTTTCTGCCGTGCCGGTGGTGCATTATCTTCGGCCCTCTGCCTTCCCTTTTCCGTGTGCCCTGCCATCATGTCTGGCACTGCTCCGCGACCAGTGGCAACTACTGACAATGGTGAGGCTGCCGAATCCTGGGGCAGCATCAGCCCTCAGAGCATTTCGCTCTCGGAGCAGGCGATGGCAGGATTCACCACTGCGGAGAGGATTGCTTTCGAGAAAGATGTTCAGGATCGTCGTGAGCGGGCAGCCAGAGGAGAAAGGTTCGGCCCGCCAAGGCCGGTGCCCGTGCGAGGGCAGGGGAGTGCAAATCCCACCACCCCGCAGACCTCGGTACCGCGTGATCATCCTCCGGAAGTTCGTCGTCGAAGCAGGTCTCCCCGAGGAACTCACCAGACTGCTGAACCAGTGGTGGATGCGCAGGTGCAGGATGCTGCTTCAGGCTCTGCTCTCGTTGCCTTGGAGGCTAGAGATGGTGATGCCAGGCGGACCTCGGATGACTCGGAGTACCACGTCGAGATTCGTGTGCCCCCGCAGGGCACGGTCAACGTCACTCTTCGGCTCAGGCTGGTACGGGACACGCAGCCTAACTGAGATGCTGACGCATGTGCTAGAATGGACAGACATGCTCTTCCGGCTTACTGCTGATGTACATCCACTGTGGTACAGACCAATGATTGTGCGGAAACATCCTTGCAGTGTTGTCTGCCTTGCTCAGTGGCTCCTCACGTCTCTCCACTCTTCTTATGCCCAACTGCCGAGGTGGACTACCAGGCGAATGTCCGCGGATTGCAGGTTGCGCGCTTGGACTAGACTTGCCCTCAGTGCTTGTCATCACACGCAACTTACGGTGGGGCTTCCGCTGCCTCCTGCTTCGAGTCTTTGCCACCGCTGCTGCCCTGCCTTCCCTTGGCCCTACTCAGCATGGTGGATGCGCCTGGCCCCGCTGGCACCGCTTGTGAGCAGAGTCGACCGGCCGAGATGGACTCTCCCACGGATATGGCAGTTGACCAGGTTGGAGCCAGTGTGGACCTTCTGCTGCCAGTTTTTCGTGGCTGGAAGCAACTCACACAGGCTAGGGTGGAGGTGCCCTCGGTGGATGTCCAGGGAGAGGAGCCCGCTGTTCATGATGCAGCCCGCAGTCGCAGCCCATATCGTGCCTCTGGATCTCCTTGTCCTCAGATGCGCTCCAGCGCGGTCACCATACCGTCTGGTGTCACGATGGCTGATAAGTCTGCCCCTTCCTCGGGTGGAGTTTGTACACTTGAGCCGTCACGGTCGCAGACTGGGAATGTTACAGTGTACCTCACCCTCAGGCTGCTGGATCCCGCGTAGGGCCTCTCTGAGTAGTGGCCTGATTATAGAGAGCCCCTTGTTTTTACAGGCTATTGCCACAGGCTGGCGTGACCGCCCTACTTGGCGCTGCTGCCGTTGTTACAAAAGCCTCGTATTGCTGCGTGTTACCTCCGGGAACCTGGGTGACTTCTGCAGCCCTACTTCTTACGTACCAGTGGTCAGGTCCTCTGCATCCTCTTCTTGCTTGGCTGAGAGTCTGATACGATCTCCCTGGAGCTGGAACCCTATTCAACCGATGTTGGCTCTCTTTTGTGGGTCATCTTGCCCCCTCAGGTCCGTCGGTGCGGAAGCTGATGTACTGCTATCCTCCCTCCCTGCCGGGACCTTGTTTTCTGAGCCGTTGGTGTGGCTCTGTGCATGTGACTCAGCAAGTTGGATGGATCTGTCAGCATCTACTGGTTGCCTGCACTTGCTGCCTGTGTCGGGCCCGACTCTACTAGACTTGGAGCGAGGAGGTTGGAGTAGGATTCCTGTCTTTGGTAGGACTAGCTTCCTGGCACCTCTGTCGCACATGGGCAAAGCCAAGCGGCAGGCCAGACAGCAGCAACGGCCGGGCCAATTGAACAGGGCTCATACGGTTGACGCTGAAGTGGTCTGTAATGCTACTGGTGGCCACGTGAACGCCACCCTCACGCCTGCATCGCAAATCTCAGCTGACGGCAAGCTGCTGCCCAAGCCTAAGAAAAGACCGGGAGCCACGGATCCAGGACAGATCTCTGCTGATGGGAAGCTCCTGCCCAAGCCGAAGAAAATGCCTCGAGCTACACTCCCGGCTCCTTTTCTTTGGGCCCCACCAGATCCAAGAGGCAGATCTCCTCTTCCGCGACGCCGTGCTGCTCAATTGGCTCCGATGGCTCCCAAGGAGTCCTATTATCGTACTCCTCGGCCTTTGACGGTGTACTCTGTTCCCTGGTCGGCCGAAAAGGAGGCCACTCCTGGGACCTGCGAGGCCCCTGCTGTCGAGGAAGCTAGCGCTGATATGGGTGACTTCAGTGCTCCGGCTACTCGGTCCACGCCACCACCAGTTCTTACTGTTAGGGAACCAGACATGCCGCCACCTGGAAAGCATGCCACCAAGTCAAAGTCCAGGACCCACAAGGTGCCTATGTCGATTGCCGCCAATCCTGGTCACGTGAGGAAGCTCGAGGCTGCCGATCCTGTTGGGTCTGGGACCTCTTCTTATGCTGGTGGCACTGCCGCTGAGCCTGCTGCGGCGGACGAGGAGGACACACCCACTGTGCAAGCCAAGGGACGGTTCTCCACAGCGGCCAAGAAGTGTGTGGAGTCAGCCAGCTCCAGGTCGCCACCTCCCTCACAGAGCACCAGCAGGCTCGGAGAGCAGCCACGAGTGTCCAAGCGCCTCCTGCGGAAGCGTGTCTTGACAAAGCTGTTGGCCAACCCGCCTCCTCCCAAGCCTCGTCGTGATCGACCTCCGGAACGTCCTCGTCGGCCCAGCATCTGGTTTGTGGAGGAGGCGACCAACTTGCCTGCCGCATCACCCGCAGCTGTGGAGTCATCTCCTCGACTCTCCTTTTCTGCCCCGGATCGTCGACAAAGGCCCAAAGTCAAGTCTCTTGCTCCCAGTGGGCCAGTTCCTGATGCTGCCAATGTGATGGTAGAGGTTGAGGTGGAGCCTGAAGTGAGTCTTGCCTCTGCTCCCACCGTTGCTACGACGGCTCCGGGCGATTTGATTTTCCGTATGTTAGGTTCGGATGGTGCTCACACGGGCTCGTCGGATTACATGGCGTTCTGCAGGTTTGCCTTAGTAGAGGTATTCTCCTGCGAGCTTCCCACTTGTGTATACCTGGAGTGTGCTTTCAGGTCTGGATGTCTGGGTGGCCGGCCCAGCATCATCTTTTCTCATGATGTCGACATCTTGCATCCGATTGTCTGCTTGGAGCCGTGCAGGATCACCATGGACGCGTGGCGTCTGTCTCCGCGAGGGTTTGCATCTCAAAGCTGGGTCTGCTACGGTCCGTCTCATCTTGAAGCATATTCTGACGCTGTCCGCTGGCTGTTGTTGCTCTATGATGCCTCTTGCCAGCCCCTTGAGCTCAATGCTGATCCTCTTGACGTCTGGCTGAGCTCTCTGCTCTCTCACTCCTGGTGGCACTCTGGCTGGTGTTCACCCTGGGCTCAGCACTGGATATCCCTGCTTGCGAGATGTCTGGGAGGACCCACAGCATGGAAGCTGAGGATCTTCAATCCTTGGCTACTGGCCCTGGCCAGGGGGTGTCCACCAGGAACGTCAAGCGCGCTACAAATCGGTTGGCTGAGGTGGCAAGCCTCTTTGGAGGAGAGGCCAGTGCTGATTCCTCTCGCCGCACTCACGGACAGGAGGGAGATGAACATCCAACTTTGGAGGACAGGGCAAGTTCGTCCGTTGTGGGAACAGCCGGCGCAGCGGTGGAATCAACAGCAGGTGAGACGTCCACACTGCCGAGAAGCACCAAATATCGACGATTGGACAAGGCCACCGTGCGACGACTTGCGTGCATGTCGGTGGCGGAGCTACTACGGAGGGCGGCATCCACGCTCGATAATGACCAGGTGGAGAGGTCGGACTCGGAGGACTCAGGGGACTCCACCTAGTGTGCCACGACTACAGTCCCTCGTTGGAGCTCTCTCTTCTTTGCCCTTTCTTGCGGATATTTATGCCGCCGCAGGTGGCTTTGCCGTGCAACCGGCATTCTTCCTACCATGCACATGTGTGACCATACACGTCAGAGCTATCCCGGTCAAAACTGTGCCTGTGCGGAGATGCCTTGGGCTGCAGCTTCGGGTCTCTAAATTTCGGGTAAGGGTCTGGTCTCTGATGCGCCGACATCGGAGGCGAGCTTCTACCCCTCTGCGGTTCGCCCCTCGGGTTGTGACTCTTGCGTGGTTTTTCTTCCAAGCGCAGGTTCCAAAGCTTTACTCTCGCCTGGCAGCTCGCTCTCTAAGGGCGTTGACGGCAGCAAGGGAGCTCGAACCAGCAGGCACCTCCCTGTGCTCTCTTCTTGCTGACACTCTATTTACATCGCAAATACTCGTGCACACCCTACAGTATAATCTTGTTGGTGAGAGGCGCTCTCTCCCATGGATCACATGTCTAGTGGGTGGAACACAGTTTCCAGCTGCATCCTTCTACAACACATTTTCTCACGTCGCTGGACCCGGTCCCAAATCCGGGCAGGGAGCTGCGAATCGAAGTCTTGCACTGACCTCAGCCGAAAGCCTTGTTGATTCATATGGCCAGTCTAGGTCTTCACAGGACAGCTCTCTTGAGCCGAGGGTTGGGTGCTCCACACACCCTGAATCCATTCATCAGCCTGCCACATGGTGGTGTGGAACCAGACTCCTTTGTCTTGAATGGGTGGAAAAGCTCGGACGATTTTATCACGGTGCTGCCTCTAGAGGCCGCCTCTCGAACTCTTGTCATTTCGCTAACACTTTCCTTCACATGAAGGATCATGAGACACTCCCCAGGTGTGGAGTTATTTTGGAGAAGTTACTTCCTGTATCAACTGCCTTGGGGCACTTCTCCAGTGCTATATGTCCCAACAGTTCCGCTGGCCACACACGCCACTCAGTGACTCGGAGCTTCCCTCCCTTGCCTTGTAGAAGTCTCCTCTTTTGGGCGAGCATTCTTGCCAATCTCCCGACTCATGAGGCCCACACTGAGCCACGCAAGCGGGCCTTCAATAGAGCCTGCCGTCGGGCGGCTGCCAGTCCGCTTCTTGGTACCCGCTATCGTGGACGATGGTGTAGTGTTGCTGATTTACTTGGTAAACGTCGGACGTCCTCAACGCATGTGCAGGAGTCGCGTACTGCCAAGCCAACTCGCTCCGATGAAGGTGCGCGTCTAAAACTTGTCACTTATAATGTTGGGGGCCTGTCACAGGCGGCGTATGCGGAGCTTCTCCAGTTTCTGCAGGGACTCCCAGAGCCACATCGCCCTGACATAGTACTCTTGCAGGAAACTCATTGGAAGGAGGACTCTGAATTTGATACTCCTGGTTGGCGTGTTATTAATTCCAGCACTAAGTCACCACAAGCTGGTGGGGTTGCTGTTCTGATATCACAATCTCTTTGTGGTGCCGGGGACATATTGCACACTTCCCCAGTTCCTGGTAGAGTGCAGCATGTCAGGCTGACGCTTGATGGTGCCATTGTTGATGTTATCAACATATACCAAAAGATCATGACCACCTCCCTAGCTCCGGCAGAGAAAGGTTCTGTTCCGGGCACCACTGCGCGTACCATTCGACGCGAGGTGTGGTCCTCCATTCAGAGTCTTCTTCGGTCTCTTCCGTGCCGACATGTTGTCATCATGGCGGGTGATTTTAATACACCTCTGCTGCCCATGGCCAAGCGGGTTGGTGCTCGTGCCTCCTTGTGTCATACTACTCGACCTCAGGATGTCAACGAGTTGTCCGACATTATTGCCGATCATGATCTTCTTCACCTCAACTCGTGGACCAGGTTTGCCAAGCCCACCTACCGTAATGGATCCCATTCCTCGCTTATTGATCACATCTTTGTGCGCCACTCTCTGGGGGATGCTGTTTCTAGGCGGGCAGGGCCGGTCACATGGCCCCTCTTCAAATGGAGGCAAGGTGGATTCCATCTCCCGGTGTGTGTCAGTTGTCGGTTGCCTGACGTTCGTCAACTGGCTCGGTCTCGTGGCCTCAGCTCCTGTGTTCTTGACCGGGTCACTCTTGCCCAGGTTTGTCGGAATCCACAGCACCCTCAGGTCTGTGCCCTCAATGAGAAGGTTTCTGATTGGCTGCAGTCACATTCTAATGCTTCTGTTGAGGAGGTCAATAGTCAGCTCTATGCCTGTGCGTTAGAGATCTTCCCTGGCAAGGTTCAACATCAACGTGTTGTTCCGTGGCAAGCACCGCAGGTTGGACTGTCGGTTCGCAACATGTGGCTGGCCTATCGCACCTGGAGACAGACCTCCAATTTGCATCGGAACTGCGTTTGGAAGGCCTGGGCTGCCTTCGCGAGTTTTCGGAAGGCGCATCGGGCCTTCCGTCGTGCCACAAGGGAGGCCAAAACTGCCTGGCTGCGTACTCAGGTGGCCTGCATGGAACAAAGCGCACGCAAAGGTGACACTCGTGCCCTCTTTCAATTGGCTAGTCGTGTTTGCCCGAAGCAGCGGCGTAAAACTCTGCAACTGCGTGGTGCCCAGGGGCAAATTCTCTCACATCCAGAGCAAGTTGAGGTGCTCAGGTCCTTTTATACTGATCTCTACACTTCGGGGCATCAAGATTCACCGACTCTGCCTGATCCTTTGCGCTCTGACTGCTGTGATGGTCTCTTTGCGTGTCTGAATCCGGAGTTGGTGACTCCTGCCTTACGGCGTCTCTCGCCGCACAAGGCTGCGCCAGCACATCTTGCCCATACTTCGATCTGGGTAGCTTGCTCGGCCCT
Source organism: Symbiodinium sp. CCMP2456 (assembly GCA_905221635.1). Taxonomy (NCBI): domain Eukaryota; class Dinophyceae; order Suessiales; family Symbiodiniaceae; genus Symbiodinium; species Symbiodinium sp. CCMP2456. Next base: position 10,039 of record CAJNDV010025458.1, on the reverse strand, counting down.
GCTGGGACCCTGGTTGGCAAATACCCTACAAAAGGCAACTAGCATCCCTCAACTCTGGAAGGACACATGGCTGTCTCTCCTGCCCAAGGTCTCTGCGCCCACTCTGCCTCGTCAGCTGCGCCCTCTTGGCATCTCTGAGATCTCTGGACGTGTTGTCTGTGGCTTAATCCAGCATCAGCTCAGGCCACATGTGATGGCATTTCTCAGCCAACATCCTCAGTATGCTTATCTCATGGATCGAGCTACGGACCAGGCGCTGCTACGCGTGCTCCTTCATTGTAAGGAGGGGCGAGGTATGTGTGAGGCTGCACCATACAATATACAACATGCTAGGTGGGCAACTGACCCCACAGCGGCTGGCCCTGAGCAGGATCGTCGCCCCAGCAAGCTCAGGGGAGGTGCAATTCAACTGTCGCTTGATCTCTCGCAGGCGTTTGATCGCTTGGAGTGGCCGCTCATAAGTGATTCGTTGCAGGAGGCTGGAGTACCCAGTGACCTTTACCGTCTCATCATCAGTTGGCATCGTGAGATGTATTATCACATTAAGGTCTCTGCATCCTCTGCACGTGTGTCAGTTGGCCGGGGAGTGCGGCAAGGATGCCGCATCGCTCCGATGTTGTGGGCGCTAGCCACGGCTGTACTCATGCGCCGCACTGACGAGGTACTGGGTTTCTTGTGGTCTAAGGACTCCTTGACGGCTTATGCCGACGACTTTCACACAGGTGAGTGTGTCTCCTGTAGTGAGCATCTTGATAGATCCCTGCATCGTTTTGGAGTCTTCCTGGATCAACTGACGAATGCGCACTTACAGGTGAATTCCAAGAAGTCCGCCATTCTGTTGCGACTCACCAAGGGCTTTGCACCGGCATGGAGGAAGTGTCATGTGCGCAAAGGAGAGGAAGGACCCTACCTTCATTTTGCCACACCCGCTGGCAGGACGTTTGATATACCGATCAAGCAGGAGCATGTCTATCTTGGTTTGGTCATTTCGTACCATCATCCGCATACGGCCTCTGTGGCGCATCGTGTTCATGCTGCGTGGGCCACCTGGTCCCGACT
>CAJNDV010025447.1:20846-59315 GCA_905221635.1 Symbiodinium sp. CCMP2456 | reverse complement strand
TACCGGTTACCGGTGGTTCGAGGTATCAATGAGGCCTTAATCTAAGGACTTTAGGAGGGACCCCTAATAGGGACCCTTAATCCCATTACCTTAAATAACCATTGTATAGTCCTTATATACCCCTTATATAGCCAAGTAGTCTTCATATTAACCCCAATAACCTACAAGGGTCCCTATTAGGGGTCCCTCCTAAAGCCCTCAGACAAGCCCTAAGCTCTACACCCTAAATCCTAAGCTCTAAACCCTAAACCCTAAACCGTAACCTCTAAACCCTAAGCTCTACACCCGAAACCCTAAGCTCTAAACCCTAAACCCTAAGCTCTGAACCCTAAACCCTAAGCTCTAAACCCTAAACGCTGAGGACTTTAGGAGGGACCCTTAATAGGGACCCTCAACCCCATTACCTTAAATAACCATTGTATAGTCCTTATATACCCCTTATATAGCCAGGTAGTCTTCATATTAACCCCAATAACCTACAAGGGTCCCTATTAGGGGTCCCTCCTAAAGCCCTTAGACAAGCCCTAAGCTCTACACCCTAAACCCTAAGCTCTGAACCCTAAACCCTAAGCTCTGAACCCTAAACCCTATATAAGCTCTGAGCGCTAAACCCTAAGCTCTAAAGCTCCCAAGGTGCCTGGCCAGTCTATCCCAGATGAGGTTTGGGTCCTCACGGACGGCACAGAGCTTCCCGGAAGGAATGCCTAGTAGTAGGGTAGGTAACCTTTAACCTTTTTGGGGTAGTACAATCCCTAGATAACCCCTATTTTACCCCAAAGGTTAACCTTTAGTTCCCCATGATACCCGACAAGGAAGGAATGGCTTCCCTGCGAGCCACAGTCAACGGTTTTGTTCCGGCTTGTAGAAGGCTTTTTAAAGCGCTCAGAAAAGTAAGTGTGTGTGTGTGTGCGTGTTTGTTTGTTTGTTTGTTTGTTTGTTTGTTTGTTTGTTTGTTTGTTTGTTTGTGTTTGTTTGTGTCTCCTCGTGGTTGTGACGGTCCTGTGGGTCGTGGTTGGCGTGGTCGTCACGGTCGTCGTGGTGCTCTATCAATGTTTGGGGATCGGCGGTGGCAAAATTGGTGTTTGGCGTTGTATTCAAGATTTCTAGAAGGATGTATGGGGTTTAGGGCTTCGGGTTGTCAGTACTAGAAGTGATTGCAATTAGGAGATGTAAAAAGGGGTCCAGGGCCATTTAGGGTTTTTGGGCTCAAGCCTAACACTGTGCCACCTTTACTAGGTACTTGTGTAAGTCGTGTTTGCGAAAGTTCTTGCAACGACCAAGAAACATGCTCATGTTGGGAGTATGCCTCGGCGTGTGGGGCTCCGAGTGCTTTCGAAAGAACCTCACCGACGGCAGCAATGGCTACTCACGATTGATCATGATGTGAGCTAACCAGCATCCGCTGGAGACCAAACCCTAAAGACAAATCCCCAAAAGCAACTACAGCAAGAAAGTGCAACAGCCACGCAAAAAAAGCACCCCTAGAAGTGTCCGATGACGTGATAAGCACGTACTTGGGTTTAGGATAGCAGTTTTGAGGTTAGCATTTGGGTGGTACTTGATTACTAGGTATGTCTTCTGCAGCCTTGTGTTCAAGCATGGCAACCACAAGCGCATTGCATACACCGGGCATGATGTGCATCGTCCTAAAGCCGAGAAACGATGGGAATCGTAGCGATGCTGGGCAGGGCTCCGTGTTATACGTATGTATACGTAATGGTTACATGATGTTAAATGCATATGTATATATATATATACATATATATATATGTAGAATTTTATCTATATATATATATATATGTATGTATGTATGTATGCATATGTTAAATTATGTGTGTGAAACCCTACAAGCCCGTTCAATGCTCCTTCATTGCGCTGAGGTTTGGCATGGGTCAGCTTTTGGAGCAGGTTGTTGCGCAGGTCAAGAAGCCGCCCTCCTGAGAGCTGTGTGCTTCTGTCTTGCTTGAGCCCTTAGCCTGCTGCCCAATTAACCCTTACATGTTTTCCATAATCATAATCCCTAAGCCCCAGAAAACGCTCAACCCTAAACCCTCGAACCCTTAAACCCTCAAGCCTTCTGTTTGAACCAGGTCATGCCAAGTCCTCAGAGCTTAATCCCGACACCCTGATCCCGAGCGCCGGGGTGAAAAGGCCGCGAGGCTTCCAAAGTCTTTAACCCAGAGGCCAGGGAAGGATCTAGAAAGTAGGGACCCCACTTGAAGGGTTTAGAGTTCAAGGCGTACGCCTAAAGATTAACAACTGGTGCCCTATATTACTGCCAGGTACTTTACAGCAAACCGTTCCATTGATCTGCTTTCTACTCTAAACCCTTAAACCTTAATGCCTAAACCCAAAACCCAAAACCCTAAACCTTAAAACCCTAGTTTCTAAACCCCTTAACCTAGATCCTCCCGAGGTCCGGGAAGCTTAGCTCCTTAACTTCTGCCACGTCGAAGTTTCCCCGTGCAGACGGAGCAAAAGTCGCTGGCGACCGAAGCAGCAGCATTAGATGGAAGCTACCTGCGACCCTTGCAAATACATATCTATATTACCTATACAATATACAATAGACAGATATCTATATACATATATATATATATATGTATATATATATGGTAACATCTACATATATATATATATATATATATATATAGATTACGGCTCCTTAATAAGATGTTTCAAATCATCTAGGCTCCTATCCTAGGCCTGAACTATGTTTTGATGCTTCGACCATGTATGCTACTTACTAAGTACTATACGGCAGGTTTGCTTATCGGCCAACCATAGGTTGACTTCGCGTTAAGGGCTTGAGGGGTGATTGCCTTGCAGCGACGTCCAAGAAGCGGAAGCATGAGTTGTATAGGATCTGGAGGTTCTATTCTCGTGGCTGAGTCGTGGAGCCAGGGTAGCTGGGAAACCTCGTCAGTCGGGATGGGATTTCTGTAGACTGCCTTGTAGGGCACGAGTGAGATGCTAACTCTTTCATTTTCTAGTAGAGAAAACCCTAAACCCTAAACCCTAAACCCTAAACCCTAAACCCTAAACCCCTAAACCCTAAACCCCTAAACCCTAACCTTTAAGCTTGTTGGGGAACCTTCAGTTCTTCTAGGATATTCATAACCCTAGACCTTAACTGTAATAGTTTACGGGTTTAGGGTTTGGGGCGAGGCTCAGAAAAAACCTTTAGCCCTCGCCCGAAACGAGCCCTAAGACAAAAGCTGCTCCATCAACAACCAAGTCTGGCAACCTGCCCTCTTTGAGGCCGGTGTTTGCCAAGCTCTTGGCCCCAAACCCTGAAGGCCTAAACCATGTGTAGAGCTCCAGGGATTTAGGATTTAGACAGAGGTCTGTGGTTAGATGGTTTGGGGTGTGGGGTTTCGTTCGATTCCTTGATATTCAGGGTGCTCACGACGGTCGCAGAAAGTAGAACGTCAGCCGAAAGAATGTATTCGCGCTTTCGTTCAGGCCAGTGTAACAAGTATTCTTAATATAGAAGCCTAAATAATTACCTATACTATTTTGGGGGCTCCTTACTATAATTCTAGCATAATATTCCCCAAAACCCTATTCTAACTATTAAGGCTTCTTCATTATTCAGCTGGGAGTAGTTCGAAAGCTCCGTTTGTGGGAAGTGCTCGAACATAGGGTCCCCTGGGTCCGAAGTATGAGAGTGACGCAGCTTCTGGATGATCCTAAGCAGAAACCCAAAGACTACCTTAGCCAATGGGAGAACTTCAAAGTCAAACTGTTGGCCTTATATATTGGGTCTATCTCGGAAAGTTTAAACTGTGTTGGGTCCGGTGATTGCAGAAGAAAAGAAGATGGAAAAGCAAACAGCAGTTTCTGGAGAGTGCAGAATAGACCGGACGCATGTGGCAGCCCTTCTGGACCAATATAGGCCTTAATTATTGGAATAGGATTTTGTGGTATGTTCTACGGTGCAAGGTCGTAAAAATTCATTAAGAACCGCAAGAGAAGAATGTTTTGGTCTTGGTGCAGGGCAAAACTCTGAGTTCATCCCGAAGTCCTAAACCCGAAACTCTACACCCCTACTTGGGAGGTTCATGGATAGTTAGAAGTGGGGCTGCTATAATTGTCATCCACATTAAGGGACATATCACCCAACTTACAACTCCCCCATTAACCTCCAAGTAATCCTCAGCTACACACCTTCTTGTCCTGCGATGGTCGGCTTGCAGCCAGGGATGTGGCCCCCAGAGCCCTAAACCATAATCCCTAAACCCTGATTGCTGAAAATCATGGATCCTAAGCCATAATCCCTAAACCCTAAACCCTAAACCCTAATTACTGAAAATCATGGATGTTGCAGCCGTGCCGCTTCGCCCAAAACCCGCAAAGACTGGACCCCTTGAAGCGCTAAAGCCCTCAGTCTGACGCCGAGAGCCCTTTCTACATCCCTTCAAAAAGAGCCTCAAGGTTTAGGGTTTAGGGTTTAGGGTTTAGGGTTTAGGGCCTCAAGCCTAATACCGGAAGCGGTGTAGGGCTGTTAGGGCTTTTTAGGGTTTATGTTAAGCCTAAAACTTACAGAAATCCGAGAGCCGCAAGAGAAGCCCAGTGGCTTTGGGAAGCCATGCCAGAAAAGCAGGCGGAGAGTGGATTTGGGAAAGAGAGGGGCCTAAATAAGGGTTTGGGGTTTGGGGTTTAGGGTTTAGGGTTTGGGGTTTAGGGTTTAGTTTGATTTTGGGGAACCTTATTGTTTTCATGGTATAATACACCCCAAAACCCTATTCTAATGGTTCGGGTTCCGGTTCCCAGACCTTCCAATATCCCTCAGTGAAGGGGTTTAGGGTTTAGGGTTTAGGGTTTAGGGTTTGAGCATACTTTGAATCATGTTGGGATCCCCAATTGAGGGATTTTGGAGAAGGCCAGTGCTCCTGCCTCGTTGGGCTTATAAAAGAGGGCCTTGACAACGATGACAGTACTTGGAGGTTCATGGGGTTTAGGGTTTAGGGTTTAGGGTTCAGTACTTGGAGGTTCATGGGTAGTTATAAGTGGGGTTATAAGTAAGGTAACTATAGTTGTAACCCATATTAGGGGGCTTATAACCCCACTTATAACTACCCATGAACCTCCAAGTATGGTTGGGGTGTGTGTTGGGGGCGGAGTTGCCGCAACAAATTTATAGGAAGGAACTCTGAGGAATAGTTGTGGTAATTCAGGCTTCTATAAGAGTTCTTGTGGGGTTCGGGCTTAGGGTTACTGTAGTGGGTTGAGTGCTTTGCAGGGCCTTGGGTTGAGGTGTAAGGGGTTAGGGGTCAAAGGTTTATTTCTTGCAGGGCTTGAGATTTTCAAGCTTTCGGAACTCTTAGCGTGTCGGAGATTTGGAATCTAATCTGCGGTCTCTGGGGCAGCGGCTGTATTCTGTGCGGGTCTGATATAGCTTTGGTTCGTTGTTCCCCGCCATAGGGGTTTTCGAAGCGTGCTGCGATGCGGTAGGAGTTCAAGAAGTTTGGGGTGCAGGTTTTAGGGGTTTTGAGTTTAGAGATGAAATAGAGTCATATGCTTGCATGTATGTGTGCATGTATGTACATGCAGTACATGCATACTGTAGGGTCTGTAAGTTATACTATAGGAGCTTCAATATCGGGGTTGCAATGGTCAGAACAGGGTTTCGGTGTTTTGTACCGGGTGTGTATGAGGAAACTGCAAGGGAGATCAGCGAAGCCTCAAGAATTCGACATACTAACCCATAAGGCTCCTAATTGGAACTACAGCATAACAAAAATGGCCCCTACATTAGGCTGTTGATACTTACCTTCTACTAGCACCTGAGTTTGCTTCGTAGGCTGCGTTGGCTTCCAAGGCTTAGATAGGAATTTCTGTAGGTTTCTGAACATTGGGACGGCTTACGTTTTGTTTTTTTTTTTTTATGTTGGACGCGCTTTGGACATACGAGGAAACCTGCTCAGGTTGTCCTTACTTAAACCTTAAACCATTTGTAGCTACCTAGGCTCAGACGATATGGAGCGACGTAAGAATCGACCTACTTGCCTCGAGAAAGGCATTGCCGAGCCGTGCCCGGCCGTCCAAGCCTCAAAACCACAAAGCCCTAAAGCCCCAAACTCCTCAAGATTCAGAGGTTGGGGCTTGAAAGCTTGTTTGACAAGGATCGAATGAATTGCGGTTCTTTTTCTGGCCCACCCGAACCACCCGCTGAACCACCAAACCCTAAAGGCCCTAAACCCTCAACATAAAACCCGAACCTGATGCCTACACCCCAAATCCCACAGCCCCAAGCTTTGAAGCCCGTGCACTGTTTGAGACAAGACAGAGGGCCGACCTCGCCTCCGTGGGTATAGGGTTTAGGGGTTTAAGGGTTTAGGGGCTGAGAGGTTTAGGGGTTTAAGGGTTTGGGGGTTTAGGGCTTAGTTTAGGGGTTTTGGATTTAGGGGTTAGCTGCCGCAATAGGATTAATTGGAAGAGGGCGCCTTACATAAACTTCCACCAAGGAATGAAAGCAACGGTTGCACACAGCGGCCTTAACGGTTGAAATAGGGGGTTCGGCGTATAAAATCGCGAAACCAAAGTAAAGAACCCCGACGAACTAAGGAACAACTGGAACAACATGGGTATGTTTTCGCGATTGGTCATGCTGAGCAGAAGTCCTATCGCCTGAGACAAACTCCAGAAAATAGTGGCATTGACAATAAGCGCAAGGTTTTATTGTGTGGCCTTAATCATGGAAGTGGGGTTTCGTCGTGTTAGACTATAGTCCTATTAAGGCTACCCAGGGAATAAGACCCAATATGCGTTTTCTAGGTAGGCTCCTGCAGTATACGGTTCTATGAGGCTTTATATCGTTTCTATCGCTTTAGACTGACGATTCAGAGATCTGATTTCTGGTTTGAGGGGTTCAGGCAGGGTGCAATTCCTCCTCACAACATCTCCCACAGCTGCGGGCCCCTTGGCTCAATAAGTTTAGGGTTTAGGGTTTAGGGTTTTTGAAGCGGTGGTTCATGAGCTTTGAACTAAACGGAGATGGGCCATTTCTCTAAACTAGGGTCCCTTTCGGGCCCCTTTCCAAAGGGTCCCGTACGATATCGGAGACCTACAAAGCTACAAAGCGACCCTAATTTAGAGAACTGCCCATCTAGTACTATTTGATGTTACAAAGCTGTGGACCTCTGAACCCTAAACCCTGGACCCTAAACCCGAAACCCTAAACCCGAAAAGCCCTACCCTAAACCCTGGACTCCTAAACCCTGGACCCTCATCGGCAACAGTCGGAACACGGAGCCCTAGGCTCTGCAACGGGGATTAACATTTAGTTCCCCTAGGATACTGGAGAAGTTAGCCCTTGATGCTGATCAGGGTTTAGGGTTTGGGCTTAGGATGTAGGGCTTGCGGCTGAGGGCTAGGGCTTCGGGTTTAGAGCCGAAGGTTTAGGGTTTAGGGCTCAGGACTTTGGGTTTAAGGCCTTGGGTTCAGGGTTAAGGGTTTGTCTGAGGTCTCTGGCCCAAGCGGAGCAATTCGTTGCGGCTGCCAGGACCGGTGTCTTCTTCCGGTGTCAGAGGAGTTTTTGGGGTTCTGTTGGGCTTGACAAGGGGGTCTATTTGTATTTTGCAGTGGCGTTTTGGAATCAATGGGGTTGCTACGGTAGTGCCAAAAGGTTAGAGTTGGGAAGCTTTAATTCTTGAAGTTTCAGGGGTTCATGTGTGGTTTTTACTGTATAGACTTTGTTTGGCGACGGCGGACCTTACCCCAAGATGCAGCACCCAACTGTTGAAGCCCATTCCGGACTCTTCTATACTACTTGGTGTTGCTCTGACAGTTTTTGGAGTGCCGGGGGCTTAGATAGCCCACGGGAGAACTTTAAACTTTTTGGCCTTGTATATGAGGTCTATCCTAAAAAGTTTGAACTTTTTTGGACCTGGTTGTTGAAGAAGAGAGGGGGAAATAAATGTTCAGCTGTGAGCGTTCAGGGTCTGGCTTCAGAGCCAGGCTTCTCTGAAGAGGTTTCCCCCAACCCCAGTGTAGGGGTCTTGATGATTCGGTTTTGTTGGGGTTTTGTGGTGTATGTGTAGTAGAATTCCATAAAGAAACTGGAAAGTCAACATATTACTATTTAAACAGTTACAGGGCCCTATATCGAGCTCCAGACTCTGAACCCTCAGACTTGACCCAATTAAAGGCGTAGGCTTACCTTTCGACTTCTGGGCTGCTACTTTCTATTCATCCCTGAGAGAGCATTGGGCATTGGGTAGAGTCTAGGACCTGTCCCCTTAGCACCAACCGGCTGCGGCTTGGGGCTTAGGGTTTGACGTAAACTTGGCAGAAGTGCAACAGACGTGGCCAAAGCCGTCAACCCAGGGAACATCACGCACAACATGCTCAACTTGTTCTCCTACATCAATAACCCTAAACCCTAAACCCCTAAACTCTGAACCCCAAAACCCTAAACCCTGAACCCTGAACCCTAAACCCTGAACCCTAAACCCTGAACCCTGAACCCTCAAACCCTGAACCCTAAACCCTAAAACCCTGAAGCCTAAACCCTAAACCCTGAACCCTAGACCCTGAACCGTAAACCCTAAACCCTGAACCCTAAACTCTAAACCCAAAATCAAGCAATCTGCCAAGCCACCCTGAGCTACGAAGCAAGACTGAGCCTGGTCATGGCTTGCCTGGACTAAGCTCTCAACCCTAATGTAGGGGCCTCATTTTAATAACTAGAATAGGATTTTGTGGGGCTCCTTTAAAGGGTTCTAGAAGGGCTACTATAACGGTTTAGGGTTTAGGGGCCTTCATAATTAGAATAGGTTATTGGGGCTCCATATTATAATTATAGTAGATATACCCCCATACCCTGTTTGGGGGCTCCTTAATATAATTCTTGTAGAATATACCCCCCCCCCAATACCCTATTCTAATTATTAGGGGCCCTAAACCCTAAACCCTTATAGTAACCCTTGTGGAACCCTTTAAAGGAACCTCCCAAACCATATTCTTATGTTAAACCCGGAGCAGAGGTTCCTGTAAGGGGGAGTAGACGGTGTCTTGAACGGGAATGGCAGGGTTCCTTGTAGTACTGTTGATGATATAGTACCTTGCATTACCTTCAGGAACGGTTTAGGGTTTAGGGTTTAGGGGTTTAGCGTTTAGGGTTTAGCGTTTAGGGATATAGTACCCTTCATGACCTTCAGGACCTTAAAGTATGGGAATTGTGGTATATTCCTTCTTTGGGGGGGGGGGGGTAATGCAGGATTTATATCATCAACCGTAGTAAAGGGAACTATCGCGTTCCTTTGATGGTGACTTATGGTTTTCCAGCTGCGCGTGCCAGCGACGGACCCGATTCAAAGACATGAATTAATCCGAACAGTACCGACACATTATGACGATTACCACGACTATTACCACTACTACTACTACTACTACTACTACTACTACTACTACTATTGTTACTATAGTGTTCTCAATATGATTAATATGATTACGATTATTGCTATTTCTATTATTGCCTTTATTATTGCTATAATTATTACTGTGTTAAGCACGCGTACCCAAAAAGAAAAGGTAATCCATGCGAGCGGCAGCAGGGAGCTTCCTGAGACCCGACATTTACTCGCGCCCCAAAACCTTAAACCCTACCTGTAGTCTCCATGGTAGTTCCTTTCTCGTGTTGCCTTATATAGAAACCTAAGTGTAAAATTATGTTGCGCACCAAAAGGAACTATCATAGAGACTTACAGGTACAATTTTACCCTAAACCCTAAACCCTAAACCCTAAACCCTAAACCCTAAACCCTAAACCCTAAACCCTAAACCCGAACCCGTCCCCCGATAAGTGGGAACTCTTCCAGTCTCTGCGAAGCTGCAGGAGCGGCGCGGCGCAGGAAGTACTCAGGTCCTCAGGGAGGTTTAGGGGTCCTGTGGTGCATGAGTCTAGGGTTCAGTTTAGGATGTAGGTTGATGATGTTGAAGGGTGTAGGGATCAGGGTTCATCTGGGTTCATCTTCAAGGATAAGGGAAGCAAGGGTGGGGCTTAGGGTTCAGGAGTCATGCTTAGGGAATCGGGGTTGTTTTCATACATCTATGGCTTTGAATTTCGATTGAGCCATAAGTCGGGGAGCCTTGTTTACGGGCTCAGGATTGAGAGCTGATGTCGAAACCTCAAGGTGGATTCATAGAACGGCTGGGAGGCTTAGGGTTTAGGATCCAGGATTCTGGGGTTAGGTAGAGTTTACGGACATCTTGCATCGTTGAGTTTTGGGGTTCTGGATTTCATGGGGTGAACGGTTTCATGGGGCTTAGGGTGTAAAGTTTGGAATTGGGGTCTAAGGACTTTAGGAGGGACCCCTGATATAGCCAGCTAGTCCCCATATTAACCCCAATAACCTACAAGGGTCCCTATTAAGGGTCCCTCCTAAAGCCCTTAGATTGGGGTGAATGCAGCGCTGAGACCGTTTAGACCCAAAGTCTGACATCCTAAACCTACACCATTCAGACAATTACCGACGGAAAACGTGCGAGAGGGGTCGGAATCATTAGAGATACTGTTTCCCTATAGTCCCTGTCAAGAGTATGATACTGAATTTAATTTATCCTCCTCATGCAAACGCTACAGTATACTCCAAGACACTATCCGAACTAGTAAAGCCCCTACATGACCTTGCTGAGGTTGCTGGACAGCGTGGATCCAGATGCGACGTCTCAGGACTCTACCCCAGACGTCGGGAAAGATGCTAGAAAATGCAGCGTTAATACATGTTTCAAAAGGGCTGTGCATTATATACTGTTTTTTATTATTAATAAAGTTGTATCCTTGAGACCTTCGAATCACGAAGCGTCAGTAGTAGCTGGGTGGACAGTGTGGTCCCTCTCGGGGTACGTTTTGTCCCTGACTTCATTAGACCAGGGAAAGCCTTCATTGGAGAAGGGAAAGCAGCAGGCATCTGAACGCCCTAAACCCTAAACCTTAAGCCCTAAACCCCGACCCCCAACCCCCTTTGAAACAGACAGATGCCGGACGGACAGCCAGGACGGGTGGACGCCCCTGCTTGCTGCAGCGGCAGAAGGCATGTCCTGAAGCAAAATTCCTGGGTTCAGGATTCAAGGGCGGCTTTGTGAGCCCGGTTAATGGATTCTTGTTTCATACAATCCCAGACCGCCGGAAGTATCCAAAAAGTAGATCCCTCAAGAGGGTTCCTCTACAATACCCTTTAGTAGTTCGGTTCCCAAATTAGGGGATCTACTTTTTAGATCCTTCAGGCGGTCTGGGATATTCCTGGGTTCAGGATTCACCGGTAATTGTTGTGAGCATCTGGGTCCGTCTTCATGATTCTTGACATGTGCTCTAGAAGTCTAATTCTAAGAAATGCAGATCTCCCTAAACCCTAAAACCCTAAACCCCTAAACCCTAAAACCCTAAAGAACATTGCAGGAAAAGAACATTCCCCGAGCCTCTCGGGAGCCCTCAGAGACTCGGAGAGCCCGCAGACGCCCTAAGCCCTACAGCCTAAACCCTAAACCGTGACCTCTCATAGAACCCTCAAGGGTTTAGGGTTTAGAGTAAACCCCTAAACCCTAAACCGCAACCTCTCAATGAGAGGTTTAGGGCGTAGGGTTTAGGGTTTAGGGGTTTAGGGTTCTATGAGTCATAGAGCCCTAAACTCCTGAATCCTAAAAGCCTAAACCCTGAAACCCTGTGCCCTAAACCCTAGACTCAACCCCAAACCCTAAAGCTTAGACCCTGACCTTCAAAGTGCTGACAGGACAGGTCGAGGTGGTCCAGCTGCTGCTGAATGCCGGAGCGGATTCATCCCGGCTGAAGGACGGGAGTCAGATCTCAGTTCGGTTGGGTTAAAGGTTTAGGGCTTAGGGTTTAGGGTTTAGGGCTTAGGGCTTAGAGTTTAGGGTTTAGGGTATAGGGTTTCTACAATTTTATGGGCTCCTTTGAAGGGTAGCATAAGGTTCCATAACAGGGTCCCCTTTAAGGGTAATACAGGGTTCTATAATGTTCCTAGTAGCAGGGTAGGTTACCTTCAACCTTTTGACGGTAGTACAATCCCTATATAACCCCTATATAACCCCAAAGGTTAACCTTTAGTTCCCCATGATACCCGACAAGTAAGTATGAGCTCCCTTGAAGGATCCCTTAGCGCAGCCCTTAAAGGATCCCTCAAAGGATCCTCTAAGGGGTCTGTGGGAGTTTACAAAGTTTTCCGTTTGATGACGGCTTCTGTGGATTGTACAGGAGTTCAGACAGAGTTAAGGCTCCTGTGATTTTTGTGTCCGATAGTGTTTAGGTTTGTGGCTCCTTTCCAAACGTAGGCGCCTGCCTTCTTAGGGGAGCAGAGCTTCGTAACAATGAGTTTCGGTGCTTTAGGGCTTAAGGCTTTATACGGTGTTCTGCTGTTTTGAGTTGTGATGGCTTTTGTTTTTTGTTGGTAGGGGGGAGGGGGGAAATTGAAAGGTTCATGTTGGGGTAATAGAAGAGCCTCGAGCAGGCTGTAGCTATGGCTGATGGGACTTTAGGGATCAGGATATAAGGTCTTGTTTTGAGGGTGCTTCGGCTTTAGGACTTCGCATTTATGCTTTAGGATCTCGCGTTTGAGGGTTTAGGGTTTTAGGGTTTAGAGCGTCCTGGGTTTTGCGGTTTAGGCTTTCTGGATTCGGGGTTTAGGCTGTAGTATGGGGGCCAGAAGAGTTACCGCTACTCTTCCTTCGGGTCCTTACTGTAATACACGCCCGGAATCGCATTTGCTGTTGATAAAGGCCCTACACGATGTGGGCGAGCAAGGCATCCACAGTGCCCAAACAGCAGGTCACACAAGTCAGGCAAGCCTCGAAAAGGCTAAACCACCCTCAAGTTGTGGCATCTTAAAGTTACGTATCTTACTAGGGTGTCTAGCAATGGACCTGAAAGACTTCACCAGGGGTCGACAGTAATGTGTCTGCATACCGGCTGGTCTACAGTGATAACTCTGCAGTTTAAGGGTGGCTATTGGTCCATTCTTCTCGGCAGTTTCCATACGCCCAATACGGGTTCGGGCTTCTCTAAGGGTCCTTTCGGGGGATTCGTAAGGAGGGTTTAGGGCTTATGGCTGCTGACAGCACCCTACATTACCTTGAAAGCGCAAAGCGACAGGATATGATTACAGGCACTAAAACCCTCAAGCCCTAAACCCAAAACCTAAACCTCCTTGCTATGGGATGCTGTAGGGTTCAGGGTATGGGTATTAGGGTTTTAGAGCTTCGGGCTCTAAACCTTTTTGACAACAACCGTGAAGAAGCCCCTTTTTCGGGGCTTTAGGGTCTTAAAGTTGATGGTAGTTGTGAGGATGGCAGATCTGCCATGCAGTTGGCCTTCCAAGCAGGCGCGAAGATGTTGGATGGGCCTTGTAAGGGAGATACTCGCAGCTAAAGCAAGCTGAACCCCAAATGCTGCAAGGGCTGCTACTACTGCTGCTGCTTCCGTGGCTCCTGCTCCTCCCTCCTCCTCCTGCTGCTTCTGCACTTGCTCCTGCTACTCCTACTTCTACTGCTGCCACTACTATTAGTACTGCTGCTGCTGCTACTACAGCTCAGGGTGCGTTCCTTCGCTCAGGGCTTTGGGGTGCTCCCAGCCCTACCTAAAGCCTAAACCCACCCGAAGCACTGGAACCCCAAACGACATAGTACAGAACCCAAAATCCCAAACCCTTGCTTAAACAATTGCTTAATAACCCTAATTCCACGGCCTTGGCATCCTCATTAATTACGATAGAGGGGCATCTAAATGGAGAAACGCTAAGCACTTTCAGTGAGATCCCTATAATAACCCATTAATGAGCTGTCCACAGAATCCTACAAAATCACCAAAACCACCCTCGAACAAACCTCTTCAAAAGCTTTCAAGCGAAACCCTACAAATTCCGAATACAACTCTACGACAATAACCCTATGTCGAAAGAACAAGCTTCTTCAGGACACAAGCCCCCGAATCCTAAACCCAATACCCCCTAAGCCCTAAACCCGAAACCCCAAGACCTAAACCCCCTTTAAACCTGAGTCCTAAACCCTCTACCTTGTAAGCCCTAAAAAACCGAAACCCTGAACCCCAAGCCCTAAACCCCAAACCTGAGTCCTAAACCCTGAACCCGAAACCCTAAACCCTAAACCCTCAACCCTCAGCCCTAGACCTTCAACGCCCTGTTCTAACTCTTACGACCCCTTAACCACGGTTTAGGGTTTAGGGTTCAGGGTTTAGGGTTTAGGGTTTAGGGTGCACCCCGAACCCAAACTTAAAGTACAAATCCTGAACCGTAAAGCCGTAAAGCGCTAATCCCGAAGCCCTACACCCTCTCTGCTTAAAGGATCATGGGGGTTATAACTAAAATAACTATACTTATAACCCAATTAAAGGACTTATAACCCTACTTACTAAGTCCCATGATCCTCCAAGTAAGGCCCGTATCCCTCCGGTTTAGGGTTTGGGGTTTAGGGGCTTGGGGCGGTTTAGGGTTTAGGGTTCAGGGTTTGGGGTTTAGCGCCTACGGGGTATACGGTTTAGGGTTTGGGGGTTTGGGGGTGTGGGTTCAGGGTTTGGGGTTTAGGGCTTACGGGGTATAGGGTTTAGGGTTTGGGGTTTGGGGCTTACGGGGTATAGGGTCTAGGGCTGACGGGGTATAGGGTTCAGGGCTTAAGGGGTATAGGGTTCAGGGCTTGGGGGTTTGAGGGTTTGGGGGTGTCAGGACACAAGCTGGCATTCCGCCTCCTCTTCAAGGCCACCTTCCAAACCCTGGCCCTGGCCTTAGCGGGGGACGGTGGTTTAGGGTTTAGGGTGTTCCATAAGGGGGAGTTCTTCAAGGATCATGGGACTTGGTAACTAGGGTTATACATATGGGTAGTTCTCTAAATTAGGGTCCCTTTCTAGGTCACCCATATAGTACGGCACCCTTATAAAAAGGACCCTAAAAAGGGACCCTAGGAGCCCTTTCAGGAACGCTTATAGATCCCTTGTAAGGAGCTCTTTTTGAGGAACCCTACTTCAGGAGCCTCTCTATGTATATAATGTGTATGAATTTAATAGGCAAAATTCGATACTGTTAATATACTATTTGCCAAACTCGTTCAAAATCTTTTTTGTCATTGAGCTATTAAAGCAACATCACCATATTTTGGATCGAAACAATATTGATAAACTTCTTTGGCCTTATAGATGTGTAAGGAACCCCTTTGAGGAACCCTGAGTGATGCGCCATGGCTTCTCTCTGTCCCAGCCGGAGGGAGAATGACGGATACACGCAACACCTTCGTTACCCAACTAATATACGGGCCTAAATCACTTCCAATACTCTTTGTTGTTTGTTTGTTGGGGGGGGGGGGTTCTCATTAGAGCTAGAGTATTATATACCACCAAACCCTATTCTAATTTCTAGTTATTGAGGCGCCCTTGTATTAAATGCCTTGACCTCACCATATTCAAGGCCAGTTCCTTTCGAGACTTGGCTAGTCCATCCATTGAAGGGATGTAGAATCGAGGCCAACACAAAGCCAGGGTCGGCATGTGTAATATAGGGGCCTGCATAATTACCAATACTATTTTGGGGGTTCCTTCTTATAAATATAGTATAAGGGGACCCCAAACCCTAGTCTAATGATTGAGGCACTGTCATTCGTCATAATATTCCCTTAGAGTTATCGTCACTAAGAGTAGACATCATTAAGGTACGGGTGTAGGTTTGGGTTGCATTTGGTTGTAAGTAGAGTAACTATCCCAACTTTTAACCACCCATGAAACTCCAAGTATCCTAGGTTGTTTAGTAGCACCCTTTGGCCTTTTTGTTTGGGTCTCGCCATATCTGTGTGTTTGATCAAGGACGGCACTCTGCGCCCGGGCTACCGCAAGCCTCTCTCGGTCCACTCGCAGGCCTGGGTTTGGAGTTTTGTTGGATGTGTACTATAGGGGCCTTATTAATAACAATAATAATAGATCATAAGTAATGATAATTAATACTATCTAATAATACTTAATAACACTTAATGATAAGTGATTGTAGTCAATGATTAGTAGTTTATGAATTACCTATACTACTGCTATCTGGGGGGTTCCTTATCATCATCATAGTATAATGAGGCCCCAAAACCCTATTCTAATTATTAACGCCCCTACATAAGTCGGAAACGAAACGTTGGTAACAACGTCCGTATAAAAGGCTTCTTCGGGCACGGTCGCCACAGGTTTAACTCGAGACGGCTGTCGGGTCCATTCTGGCAACAGGCAACCCAGAAACAAAGGTTTAGCCTTTCAGGTTCACCTGAACCCCACAACACCTACTTTTTTCAAGATTCTAAGAACATCATAATCAGAGAGAGAGAGAGAGCGGTGGTTTAGGATTGCGTTTCGCAGGTTCTTTCCGAGGGTCAGAGTACCCTTATGCCGCCCTTATCCGGAGTTGTCGTCGGAAAGCCCCCTTATTGAGGCGGGGCACGGCCCAATGCGGGTAGTATGACTGAGGTGGGTTTGGAGCGCCTCGCAAAGCCCGGCACGGCACAGCCCAATCGAAGGTTTTGGTGGACGTTCACAACACACTCCTCAATGCTGCCCCACTTACTCAGCGAGGTCGCAGCGTTCAATTTGCTCTTTTTCAAGCCTGAGCGTGCTTAGTGAAATATGTTTTCCGAAGCAGTATCCGAGAACACTTCACAGCGCAGTGCCCGACAACCGCAACGAGGGACTGTTGTTGATGGCAAGAGATTGTGCGCGGCCGTCCCTGCTTTGCAGGAAAGGGGGCGAAAGTTGAGACAATCTGGCTCCCTGTCTAACGCAGCAATTGGGCTGTTGAAACAAGAAAGGTTCCATGCAGAACCCATAACCCTCAATCCTGAAGCCTAAACTCCAAAACTCCAAATCGCAAATTGAAACATAGAGCGAAGGTAGGAGCGGTCTGCTGAGTTAGACTAACACCTTCTGACGGACTTGTGTTTTAGGAGGGTTGCTGGGAAACCTAGACCATAACCGGCTCAAGGACCATGCAGTCACAGCCCATTGAGAGCCAATAAGCTTCACTTCTTGAATACATACGTATATATATATATATATATCTCTATATATATATATATATATATAGGTATTAAGATATCGAATGTGAAGTCTCGTGCAACTCGGGCCGCAACCCTCAATGGTTGAGCAAAGACATACTGAACTTTCTAACATGTTCTTTCTTTTGCAATTTGCGTAGTGCATCTTTCCAATTTCCAGATTTCATACTTCTTCATTATCTTGAGACGCAGAGCTTTCCTTTCTAACATCAAGTACGTGCTCTAGCCACACTGCTTACAGTACAAACCCCAACGTTGGGGGACTCAATAGCTTCAATCCTTCAGAGTCATATATAGGGAATCCCAGCACTATTTGTCCTTAATCCGGTTTCCGACTTTTTGGGGTGTGCTATAACCAATATAGGGGCCTTAGTAATTAGAATAGGGTATGGGGATATATTCTACTATAGTTATAATAAGGAACCCCCAAAACCCTATTGTCATTTTTAAAACCCCTGCATTAGCTGTCTTTTGACGCGTTTCTGAGGCTTGCCGACCCCAAGACGAAAAGCCCTAAACCCGAAACCCAAAACCCCAAAACCCAAGCCCATAGTCAAGAGCTTATCTAAGATCAACTGTTTTGGCTTGGCCTGTTTTATCATCTTGTTCGGGGTGAAAGGTGTTTGGGGGCATGTTAGGGTGTTTGAGGGGGGCGTGTTGTTGCTGTACAGATACGTCGGGACCACCCTGCAGGAATATACCAAACTTCCCATAGTTTAGGGTCCTTACGGTAATGCAGGCTTTAGATCATCAACAGTAGCTCTTCCGCTTGCCTGGATTGCTTCATGTCAGACCTCCCTGGTTCACTCCTTTCGGGACCGGGATTTTCGAGCTTATGAGCAGTGTAGGGTTTAGGGCCGAGGGCTACACAACGGTATTTTGTCTCAAACCCAAATACCCTCAGCCCTAAAACTCTAAACCCTAAGCCCGAAGCCAAAATCCCTAAACCCATAAAGCCCTACGTGCCAGAAGCCCCGGAAGCCATGGAGTTATGAGGTCCCTCGTTCGGGCGAGTTGCCCAACCGTGAGCTCCAGGTTCGCTCGGGCTTTTCGAAGATCGCTTTTTGAGTGTCGAATTTGGAGTCGACGTAGGGCTTGGGGTCTAGGGCAGTTTAGGGTTTAGGGCAGTTCAGGGGCTAGGGCTTAAACGTCATTAAGTCCCTCTTGTCTGTTCTCTGTGGCCTTTGGGTTGTTTTTTTTGGGCGGTGCTTTCAGACTTTGGGGGGGAGCAGGCAGGGCCGGGCTTATACCCAGAACGACTCTAAAGGCATTGGGTCTCCAATGGTCTCCATGGATATTGGGTGATTCCGAAATAAGGGGTACCTTCTTTTGGGGTTCTTATACTGAGGAACCTACTATTTGGGGGACTATATTAGGGTCCCCTATTTTCGGAAACCCCCATATTGGGTGATTATGAGTAGGGTGTGTCGAGGTTGACGGTCTTGCCAGGTGCGAGCAGCGTGTACGATCTCAGGTGTTGGGCGTAGGAGGATAGGAGTTGCAATTGTAGCATGAACTAGCATGAGATGCCCTGTGCAAAGAAAGGTGTAGAATGCTGGAATGGCAGAGGCCTTCAGGCAAATCAGATAGTTTTAGGATTTGATTATTGGTTGCAAAAGCTACACCCCAAGACCATCGGAAAATATGTCGGTTTCTCTGCGATGGTGGGGCCCAGGTTTTTTTTGTTCAGGAACTTGGGGAAGTCCTGCTGCTGGCAGGGAACAATCTCTGCGGGCCTAGCATTTGCTAAACTAGACTATACCGTATTCAGCCATAACTAACCATACGGTACCATGGTAGACAATAATATTCAAATGAAATCTATCACAGTTGATCACAACATACTGTACTATTCTGAACAAAAGCCTTGGACCATCCTCTCAGATTGGCTTTGGGCATGCTGCGGTTTTGGGAGTCTCGGCTCTGCAAAATCTTGCTACCGCAGTGAAGGTTGGTGCCTAAACTCTTGGCGTCCAGGGTTTAGGATCAGTACTGGAGAAATAATGCAACAAGACTAGTAACCTTCAGAATACATAAACAACATGAAATGGGTAGTCGCCATGAAAGAATGATGATATTGACAGCAAGTTAATGAGAATAGCGATAGCAAGTTCTTCAACAGACAGGAGGATCTTGGCGTCGTCCAGGCAGTTGGGTCCTGAGGTTTCTGGTGAGGTGGAGGACTTCCCAAAGCTGGAGCGTGAAAGTTCTCAACGACTCAACAGCTGTACCCATAGGCCCCATAGTGGTTCCTTTTTGGGAGTACCTTATAGGGTTCTATGTATGAACCCCCAAAAGGAACTACTTTAGGGCCTAGGGGTAGAGGTGAGCTTTCGGATTAGGCTCCGCTGACGACGAGGCTTGAGTGCCCATCATAGTCAGTAAACACACACATGCAAACGACGGCGCTACCGCGACAAGGCGCGGCTGTCCAGGAGTAAACACAGCACCATCTGCGCGCAAGAGCCGTCAAACCACAAACCATAAGGGCAAAGCCGAAACCCCAAAATCCCAAAGCGATCCTCTTGCTGAAGACCCTTCGTCTTCCTCGCAACTCCGACGGTCGAGCTCAGGTGTGGCCGACAAAGTGGTTGAAGCCATCAAAGGCTTGCGCAGATGATGTATGGCTCTTCTTGCTGCTAAAGCACCTTCATGTGTATTGGTACAGCTAGAGTTCTCAATATGATTATTCAATTCATGATTCTCTTTAGTCTTGTCAGTATTTTTGCCGGGTGCTGGTGGTCGTGGCCGTATCGGATTCGTAATGGTATTGGTGGGATGCGCGTCGTTTGTTTACGCACATGTTCTATCCGGCTGATTATCGTCGTCGTTGTCACCGCCGCAGTGCTGCGATCACGGTTCCTGATGTCTTAAACCAGGTTGCCAACTTTTTTGTTTACGCCCGACTTCCCATTGGGCCGTAGCAGTGGATGAGGCCCACCGCATCACCAGTCGATGGCGGTTGATTACTTATCTTAAACCCGAACAGTGATGATTTGACGGTTGATCACAATTTGAAACGTGCGGTTGATCACATCTCTGAAACCCACCCTTTCACTGGGCGACGGCATTTTTGTCAAGTCTCTGACGCCCTCGCTTGAGCACATGTTTGTAAGTTAAAGTCTTACATCGGCCCCCGCATTAAGTCATGGCGGTGCATCGCATCTCTTCGGCCCTTCCCCTTATTCAGCGATGGCGATTGATCGCATTTCTTGGTCCCGCACCCTCAGTAGGCAATGACGGTCGGGAAGCCGAAAGCGAAGAAGCATGAGACCGACAAGCCAAAAGCATACAGCGCACGAGCAGGAATATCAAGCAGTCCAAAATGGCATGAGCATCCAAATGCCATTGGACCAGCAGCAGAAGGAGTAGCAGTAGCAGTAGCAGCAGCAGTAGCAGTAGTAGTAGAAGTAGAAGTAGTACTAATCATAATATTAACAGTTTCGCTATTCTTCTTCTTGTTGCTGCTGTATCGGCTGTGCTGTTGTTGCTGGACCTCTTGGTTGAAGCAGTCAGGTGATTGGCTTGCTGATCAGCTCCAGTAATGTCGCCTGAAGCGAAGCTACAAGCTGAGAAGCCTTAATAACAGGCACCTCCCCCCCTGCCCTACTGAAGCACTTCAGTGGCTGATCCGCACCCATCCAAAGATCCTGTCGCAGGAGGGGAGGGAGGGCAGGACTGAAGCAGAAGGAGAGAATTGACTATCTCCCCTCTATAGTCCGGCAAACTTGTAAAAGTCTACTATACCTCAATCAACCTTACACTGATTCTTAAACCCTCTAAAGCCCCTTCATGGGGCCAGCCCGAAAAAGGGGACCCTATCATGGGACCCTAGAGTACCCCAAAAAAGGGGACCCTTTCATAAAGCCTATAGTACCCTTACAGGCGGACAGCTGAAGCACGTGTTCGTTATCGGAGGCCTGGCTGCTGAGGAATCTTCCAGCTTCGGCTTTTTTGGTGATGGAAGCTTTGCAGCTTCAGAGTGAAGGGCTCTTCTTAAGGACATAAAGTAAAGCATAATCGCTGTAACAATAAGACGAATAAAGTTTAAAATCGTAAAAATGAGGGATACCTTTAAGGTTGCCGAGAGTGCCCTGAACTAGTGGGATCTGCCACATTGCCCACACCCTCAGCCCTAAACCCTAAAACCCTGAGCCCTAAACTCCTAAACCCGAAACTCCCGCATGTCAAATCTTGCAGGTTGTGATGGAACCGAAGGCACTCGGAGCTACTTTACGGATCTGGCGGCCGACACTCCCGTCGCCCGGCCGCCTCACAAGTGAGCATGAGGGGAATAAGAATGAGGAGACGAAATATAAACAGTAGTAGTACTAATGGCAATAGCAATGGTAATAGTCATGGTAATAGTAACAGTAATGGTTATAGTATTGGTAATGGTATTAGGGCTGAGATGGATAACTGGACGACCCAACACGTGTAGGACATCGTAGGACCAAATTCACTTTCATGGGACCCGGCCATTTGCCATTGGCCAGCACTGGGGGCATTCGCCGGGAGGTTCGGCGATGCTTCTCCAGTGAAGGTCTGTTAGGGTTTACGATCACGAGTGGACGACGGAGTGTCTGTGACTTTGAGAGTGGGAAGTGTCGCGTATCTTAGATCCCCAAATCCATGGAGGACGCAAGATAAGAGGCTCGAAGCTCCTATGCTAATGACGACGACTGCTGCTGCTGCTGCTGCTGCTGCTGCTGCTGCTGCTGCTACTACTGCTACTGTTACTGCCACTGCTACTGCTACTGCTACTGCTTTACCACCAGTGAGATCCTGTTTCAGGTGCCCTTGTTCACCCTGGCCCTCACTGAGTACTGAAAGTCTTGATTATCGGGACCTAATCACCCAAAGGGTCCAAAGTACCTATATTGCAGCATACATGGTTGCTATATTAGGAATCCTTATTATGATTTGAGAAAGTATCCCCCATAACAGTACCTAGGACCCTTTGGGTCATCAAGGGCGGTTCTCATACTTGAAGGCCCAGGGGACTTAGTAACTAGGTTACAAGTAGCGTTATAAGTGCCCTAAATGGAGTTACCCCGATTAGAACCCTACTTATAACTTATAACCGACTTACTAAGTCCTCTGGGCCTGGGCCTCTAAATATCTCTGCAAGGATGACTCGATCATCCTCACCCTGGGCTGTGGCAAGTTCCGTCTGAACGGCAGGGACTATGGCACCATCGGGGGCATTCCCCGCACCTCGTCAAGATCCCCTTTTCTATGCAAAGAAAGATGAGCATTGAGTTGCGCCTGAACACTAACCCCTAAACCTTGGATTATTGTTCCGTGTTTCGGCCACTCCTCTCCCGAACCCAAGAGTTGAAGACTTAACTAATAACCTATACTATTTTGGGGGTTCCTTATCATAATTCTAGTATAGTTATACAGGGTCCCAAAACCCTATTCTAATTATTAAGGCCCCTATATTGGTTCCTAAGGCTTGCTCGACGTCGGTCAGTGCAACGACGCCTATGGCGCAGTTGTCATTGCAACAAAGCTGGCCGAAGCCCTGGGGTGCCGCTGGCTATGGTTTTGTTTGTTTAGGGCTTATAGGGTTTATAGGGTTTAGGGTTTATAGGGTTTATAGGGTTTAGGGTTTATAGTGTTTATAGGGTTTAGGGTTTAGGGTTATACTTGGAGGCCCAGGGGACTTAGTAAGTAGGTTATAAGTAGAGTTATAAGTGCCCTAAATGGAGTTACCCCAATTATAACCCTACTTATAACCGCCTTACGAGGTCCCCTGGGCCCCCAAGTAGGGTGTGAAGTTTGGGTTTTATGAGGTGTTGGTGGGTTTACGAAAGTTGTTCTCAACATGAGCTCTGTGAAGGTACTTGCCCCTCTAGGAAGTGTAACTTGCTGCGGACCCGAGAGGAACTGCCACCAACAACGGCGACAATTCAACAGCAGCAACCTGCAACATCACAAGTAGCTGCGGCAGTAAAATCTGCATCTGCAGATTCATGAACAGCAAACAGGAGAGACAGCAACAGCGGCAGCATCACCATCGCCGCGCACCATCCCCAACACGGCACTACGTCAAGCCAGAACGGTTGTGATAGTTTGTGTTACTGTTAGCAAAGCTGGCGAAGGTGGGTCATGGAAGTATATGACAGGAGTGAGCATGATCTTCGCCTCAAGCATCACCATCAGCATGATATTTTTGAACTGAATGAGATCGTACCATGACAGTAAACAACGTTGCTATCGATGAGGGTAGCCCCCAGAAGGGCGAGCAAAATCAGCTCACATGCAGTAGTGACGGGGACAAGATTCCACCCCTAAACCCTAAACCATAAACCCTAAGCCCTAAACCCTAAACCATAAGCCCTAAGCCCTAAACCCTAAGCCGCTTGCGTGCCAGGTGTGGTGTACACGACTTGCCGCTGCACTTTGCAGTGTCCTGGTTCGAGCAGAAGGCTCCTACGGGCTTGGGGACGAAGATCACCCTAAACCCTAAACCCTAAACCCTAAACCCTAAACCCTAAACCCTAAACCCTAAGAGCCTCAAGCCCTAGATCCTAAAGGCCCTAAACCCGAAACCCTAAACCTTAAACCCGAATTCATAAACCCTAAACCCTAACCTTAAGCCCTAAGCCTTAAGCCCTAAGCCCTAAGCCCTAAGCCCTAAGCCAGTAGCCAGTAGGCATCGTGGCTCCTGTTTCATACTTTCGAAAAATACTCCTTGTGGTTCCTTACCAGGTGATTTTGCGGAAAATGTCAGTATAGGAACTTCCAACAAACCCTAAAACCCCAAACCCTGAAGCCTCTTCCCCGAAAAACCCTTACAGGGAAACCCTCCCTTCAATCGCCGTCCCTCCAAGCTCCTTGTTTTTGGAGGCTGTCGCCGTCTTGTTGACGCTGCTTCACCTTGAGCTGCTCCTGGGGCTGCTTAGGAAGGGTTTAGGGCTTAAGGGGTTTAGGGGTCTTAGGGGTCTTGGGTTTAGGGCTTAAGGGGTTTGGGGGTCTTAGGGGTCTTGGGTTTAGGGTTCGAAAAGGGTGTTTTTTTTTTCGGGCTTGCTTCATCGTTTGTTTTTTTTCGGAGGGTACAGGGCTGCACCGGACTCTTATCGGGCTTTTTGCTGGCCACCTGTAGGATTCTTTGGGGGGCTTTGTCAGGGTGTTGTTCGGGGCTTCAGCTTCAGCTGCACCGGGGCTGCAATGCGGCTGGGGCATTGTGGTGGTTCACAGCGATTCGGGATTTGTTTACTGGGCTGTGGTCTAAAATGGCTTTTCTTTTGAGGGCTTCATACGGGGCTTCTGCAACATGGGGGGGGCTTCTGCACTAAGGATCCTATTGTGAGGGTCTGCAGCCTGCTATTTTCCGAAACTACACCTTATCAAGTGTAGGTGTCACAGACCCTTAGGGTAGGTTTCGAGCTTGGGCCTTTTTGATGCTTCCTTGAAGTAGTGTAGGTGGTACCATGTATTGAGTGTGTATATGTCCTTGGGACAAGAGGGTTAGTTGGAGGCGTCCTGGATGTTCGCTGTGTTTGAGGCCGGAGGTTTAGGCAGGGCCGAAACCCTAAACCCTAAAAAAACTCTACAAAGAAAGACGTAAGCCCTGAACCTTAAACCCTACCCTAAACCCTAAATCTTAAACCCTAAACCCTATTCCCTATTCCCTAAACCTTAAACCCCAAACCCTAAACCTTAAACCCGAAACCCTGAACCCTAAACCCAGACACGTGGCTTCGGATCGGAGGTCTGGAAAAATTCCAAACACAGGGGTGGTAGCGGCTGAAGTCAAGCCGTAGGCTCTTCAGATGAGGGAGGACGGACCCTTTTTGTGTTTGCTGAGTATCGGAATGTCAGGCTTAGAGTTTAGGGTTTAGGGTTTTGGGTTTAGGGCCCTCATCCTCTCAAGCTGTCATGTACCCTGGCCCCAAACCCTGATCCTGAAAAGCTATGACGGAATCAGAAGCAGTCCTCCGAGGTGTAAGGAGTGCCCCGACCGACAGAGACACACACACACACATACACCAGAGATCACAAGCCCTGTCGCCCGAGAGCCTCAACGACAAAGCTGCAGCTGTCTGCTTGTTAGGGTCTACGGGAGGAGGACGCTGTGGGAACCTATGTGCTTCACTTGTCATGGCTACTACTTAACATTCTCTAGGGTTAAGCGTTCCGGGTTGAGTCTGCTGTGGCAAGGAAGAACATCCGCTTGGGCCCAAACCTACCGGCCTTTATCACACCGAAGGCTCGCTGGGTTTTGTGGTTGGCGTAGGTTCTGTTTTTGTCTTCCTTAGTAGCTTCAAGTCCCTTGAAGTTGCTCACAAGTTTTACTAATTTAAATTACACTAACTACTAGTATCGTTGGTAGTTTCTTGAGGTTTCCATTCTTGACTCCTGCGGTTTCTTGTCGAATCGACGCGATCCTCGTAGTGCGTTCGCTCAATGTGCGTTTCTGATTCAGCTTCCTTCTGCAGCTCTGATCCCCAGAACACAGTCCCTTGACGTAGTGCCTTACATGATTACCAGTACTACTTTGGGGGCTCCTTATTCCCCCAAAACCTTATTTCTGAGCCTATTCTAATCATTCAGGCCCCTTCATTAATCTTTGAGGGTTTAGGGTTGGGGTGAGATGTCTCCTCGGACTCACCAAGTCCGAAATCATCCTAACTTTGAACACGGCAGCAATCCCAAAAATCCCCACATCCCGGAAGAGTCTCGGAACGCAGAAGCTGCAGCTGGTTGGCTTTGAACTCATGTTGAACGCTAGAGGCTGGATGACAGCATCTGTCCTTTGTCAGTGTGCGGTGAGATGTCGAGTGTTGGTATTGGTGGCAGTTCCAGTTGATATTTTCGACAACCGTGTCAGCAGTGTTGGTGCTGGGGATCTGCTGCCTGCCGCCTTCGCATTGCAGCCCCAGAGTTACCGCTGCGTGCAGCTCCCTCTGCTGTGGCCTGCCTGTAAGCCTCACACTCCCATCTCCCTAATATAGGGGCCTTAATAATTATGATAGGGTTTGGGGGTATATTATACTGTAAATATAAGAAGGAGCCCTCAAAACCCTATTCTAAGTATGAAGGCCCCTTACTCTGCAGGCCAGTGAAACCCTGCCGAATTCTGGCCCTAAACCCTAAACCCTAAACCCTAAACCCAAACAACTGGCTAGGTCCTTGCGGTCCTCGGCGAGAAGTTCGGCCTCAAGCCTGCCAACATACATGCCGAGGATGAGGCCCCCATGGTTAAGCGGCATACTATATTCAAATGACGGAACATGCAATAGTTAGTTGTCTGGGGTTTAGGGTTTAGGGTTTAGTTGTACAATACCCAATGTCGACTGTGGCTGTTCTTCTCTGCTGCTTCTTTACGGCAACAGTGGCTTCTCACCGTCCTTATCCTCATATCAGAGGACGTTTGTACGGCAGACATTGCTTAGTATTCGAGCATTCAGTTTGTCGAAGTGTGTCCGTTGGCCAGTTTAGCCTGCACCTCCTAGTCCTCCTTGTTACCTTTCGCTGCTAGAAACTATTCCTCCCCATTCTACCACGATCACTACAACGACGACACATACCTGTCACTGTTTGGAGGGGCTGCGGAGAGTAGCATTTCCATTGGTAGCAGTTTCTGTCTCTTGATCTGTCATACATACCCTACATGTTATCCTGAGTGGTACACCCTGAGTCCGACATGGTTGTAGCTGCAGTAAGACGTTCCCGCGTTGAGCCTGCTTTGCTTGAGAGTTATCCTACGAACGGCTTCGTAAGCCCTAAACCCCGAATCCTGAACTCTACGGATTCTGCTGTGGAAACAGGCTCTCCAAAAAAAGAACCCCAAACCCTAAACCCTAAACCCCTAAACCCTAAACCCCTAAACCCCTAAACCCTAAACCCCCAAACCCCAAACCCTAAACCCAATCTGTGGGGGAACTGCTGTGAAGTGGGCCTCACAAGGACTTGGAGGCGATGCTGCAGGGCAAATGAGTCCAGTGCCTCGGGTTGAAAGTCTTTGGTACAAAGGCTTTGCAAGAGAATGTACTAGACCCCCGCAAACCCGAAACCCGAAACCCGAAACCCTAAACCCCTAAACCCCTATACCCCCAAACCCGAAACCCTAAACCCCTAAACCCCTAAACCCCTAAAACCCCTAAGCCCGAAACCGTAAACTGTACCAACAGATCAGGATGAAAATGGCTTTAGGGAGTCTGAGCTTTTGAAGTCTCCAATCCGAGGAAGGAGCGGGGTACCCCAACGTGGTACCCGCAAGATGATCGGGTCGAGTTAGGTTTAGGTTTAGGGTTTAGGGATTCTTTGTTCTTGGGGCGGGTACGAAGAGTACTAGAGCAGCAGCAGGAATCGCAAATAGCAATATATAAGAGTAGCTGGGCTTCGGTGCAAGTTCTTGGAGCACCAACTCGACCTGGCATGTTCCGTACGATTTAAGCCTCTTGAAGCAGTTCAAGCTGTGGACACAAGATTACCTTGGCTCTACTCCCGAAGGCTCTCGAGCTGTTGGCTGTAAGAGGTGCTGTCACTATGCAGTACTTTAGCATTACTAGTACTATTGAGAGTTACTATCATTAGTAGTGTTTATGTTATTGTCATCATCATGATGATTACCGTTATGTTCATCAGCTTTTTTGTTATTAGTGTTATCAGAATTGCTCTAATTCCAATCCCTATGACTATTACGATTACCGTCATCATCACTAGGGTTACTGTAAGTATAGAAGCTCTGCACATTTGTGCTCCAACAAGTTCGCAAACTTGATCATATCAGTTTTCTGGGCCGTGCGTAAATTTGAGGCTCGTTGCCAGGATTGTTTAGGCCTTAAGCCCTAAGCCCCCAGACCCCTAAACCCTAAACCCATAAACCCTAAACCCCCAAACCCTAAACCCTAAACCCTTAAACCCCAGACCCCAAACCCCTAAACCCGAAACCCCAAAACCCTAAACCCTACAAACCCTTACACCCTAAACCCCACACTCCTAAGCCCTGCAGCAGGTGAGCTTGCTTTCTGCTCTTGGGCTCTCATGTCAGGAAGAATCGAAATCAGAGTTTGGGTTGCTGGCGCTGTGTTTCGCCGGTTTTCCTTTTCTAATCTTCTTAACAGCTCTTGAGGCTCTGGCAGCAGAGTCTGACATACATATATATATATATACATACATACATACATACATACATATAGTGTAAGTGTGTATAAATAAATAAATAAATAAAATATATATATATATATACATTATACTGTACTATATGATGCTATACTATGCTATGCTATACTATACTATCTGCCGGAGTGTTTTGCACTTGGGATTTCAGAGACCCATGGACACTCAGAGCACGGGGCTTGTCCTGCGGAGCCACGGTATGCATGGACAGCCAATTTGAAGCGTCGTTCCTAGGCCTCTCATGACTCAACATGATGCCTCAAACGCTGCAATCCGGAGCCGGCAGTGTGCCCAACCTGTGCAGGGAGTATAGGGCCTGGGTGTACTTGACCGCTCGCTAACCATAGGACGACGTGACTTCCCTGAAGGGATGCAGGCGGCGAGTTGTATGATCTTGCACCAATTATGCAACTTTCCTGCAGACACGACATTGGCCTCTGCAGTGCCGCCAACGGGGTCAACAGCTGATTTTCGTTGCATTCCTCAGCGTTTGTGTCTACATGTTTAGAAGCTTCCCCGAAACCGTCCTTGTGAGTTGAAGTAGACTTTGCAACATGTGGGTTTAGGGTTTAGGGTTTAGGGCTTGGGGTTTAGCGGTTTGGGGTTTAGGGTTTAGGGTTTTCAGGTTTAGGCTTTATGGCCGGCTCCACGACCGGGATGGCTGTAAGAAGCCACCAGGTTGCCCCAAACACATTCACCCGTGGTCGGAGACCCGAGCCAGGACGCCGATGGCTCTCGAATTGTATTTGTAATTACTAGTGATAGTGACAGGCTTGCAGTGATAGTAGAGTAGCACCAGAAACAGTAGTAGCAACGGTAATCATAACGACAATAACAACAACAAAATAGTGAGTCGATGAAAGCTGTAATAGTAGTTAGCAGTCTCGCCTTTATTAACTATACAATCTTAGTGCTGAGTATTGTTGTTCTTGTTTGCCATGGTTTGCCTTCGTGCCGTTGAAGGGCCACAGATTTACGAGTTTATGGTTTGT
Organism: Symbiodinium sp. CCMP2456; assembly: GCA_905221635.1. Lineage (NCBI taxonomy): Eukaryota > Dinophyceae > Suessiales > Symbiodiniaceae > Symbiodinium > Symbiodinium sp. CCMP2456. The sequence continues at coordinate 30,144 of CAJNDV010025447.1, read as the reverse complement.
TGGGTCATGCAAGGCCTGTCAGAGATTTGCAAGCCTCTCACACCACAGGCCTTGAAAACACCGGCCTTAACCCCTTATGCATCACGGGTTAGGGTTTAGGGTTGAGGGCTATGCATGACAACGCAGCACATGGAATGAATACATTCTTGGGCAGAGAGGATAACTTAACCTAAGACAACGACTGACACATAAAGGCAGGAAAGACACAGCTCCTACGAAAGATGCCAAGTCAAAACAAGCAACAGCAACATAGAGACTTAACCCAGTCTAATTATTAAGGCCCCTCTATTAGGCCGATCGGGGTTGTGGGCAAGAGAGCACCACGCCGCAGGCGAGCAGTAGGAAAAAAATAGTATCAAGACAATGAACCTAGTGTCATATCGGCAACTGGAGACATGCGACATGTGTAAGTCAGGCCTGAGGTTTGAGAGCTCTGCAAAAGGTTAGGGACTACGTAGTCTGCAAGTACTGAACTCTGACGAAGAATGCATGATGAGGGATCTCTAGGCAACACAGATAATGCCACCAGCACAAGAGTTTGGATCTCTGGATATATCCATGACAAGAGTAGGAAGTTGATAGTCATCATGTCCTTTTGCCCAAACCTGACAAGACTTTCAGGAGGTTTTCCAGCTTACAGAAACTGGCTGCAGATGGAAACCTTGAGTTCCTAATTACTGGTAACCCACTTGGAGGCCCAGGGGACTCAGTAAGTAGGTTATAAGTAGAGTTATAAGTACCTTAAATGGAGTTACCCCAATTACAACCCTACTTATAACCGACTTACTAAGTCCCCTGGGCCTCCAAGCAGAAGCCATAAGTCCAGAATTCTTGTTGGAGCGTCCATGAGCCACCGGCCCCCCCTTTTGTTGTTTGAAAGAAAATCCTCCTAGTGGAGAAGTGGCCTTGGAGAAGTTAGCTGCGTCTTCGGGGTGTGAGCTTACGCACCCCGGACACGGCTTGTGCCTCCAATGCGTACTGTATGCGCCGAAGCTCTTGCTGTATTCAAGGGTGTAGGCACTAGTCCTAGGTAGCATTAAGGAGACCCCTGAAAGGGGACCCTTCTTAACCCTACTTATGGCTCTCTTAAACGAGACCTTATTGAGAGGGTCTCTATCCCCAAGGGACCCTCTAATCCTAACCCCTAGCTACAAACTGGAAAGCTGGCGGGTCATGCTGTCCCAGCATAGACTGTGAGGATATTTGCATTCGATAATGGGACACATTCTGAGCTGGGTTCATATTTTTGGCATGGTTTCATCGAGTTCATCGACTCGCGCGGATCCCTTTAGAAGACAGCGAGTAGGTCGGGACAGCGGAGGCAGGCGCGTGCAATTCCAGTTTGGCAGCAGCTTTGGCCACAGATGCTTGAGATGCTATCTGTGGCCGTGGCAAGCCTTGATCCTGCTCTTTAAGAAGGGACCAGAGCTGAACAACATAGAGGGGAGAAGTCAGAAGAACGAATACGACGGTAGTAAAGCAAGGACATAGATGTGTAACAGTACACCCCTTAGAGTGCATTTGCAAGCATACTCCAACATAATTTACCTTAAACCCTCCTAAGCCCTAAACCCTAAACCCTGGAGCTGCACATGGCCCTGTTGCCACCCCGGACGATGCCATGTCTTCCCGTGGAGAGGCTGAGAGTGGTGCTGAATCTTCCTTGGATGAGGAAGAGACTGCGGCTGATGATGAGAATGCGGGTGAGGTGAATGCCTCAGGGGTGGGAGCCCTTGTGTCGCCGCCTGTGGGTAGCGATCCTGTGGTGAGTGAGCTGGCGGATCCCGAACCTGAGGGTGGTCACATGGATGTGGAAGAACGAGGCCGGTCTAGTGGTCATGGTGGCGATGGTGACGACGATGAGTGTACTCTTATGGATCGAGGTGATAGAGACCCGAGGAAGCGAAAGTCGCGCACACCACCCAAGTCGGCGAGGAGGCAGGAATCGGCACGCGCGTCCTCATCAAGGCGACCAGGGGGCGGCAGCCGTGAAGTGGATGGAGGCTCCAGTTGGACTGACCGGGACATGCCGCGACGAAGCAGGGGGAACCATACAGAAAGGGCTGCACCCGCTTCCGGTGGCCGTGTTCGCTGCACGGAGGAGACGATAAGGCTGAGCCCGAGGTCTATTCCAACAAGGGTCGGGGGTGACTATGTGCGCCGCTCTACCGCTGCAGCTGCTTCTTCGTCTGACCCCCTCAATGTGGACTTCACCGTCTTCCCGGATGGCCCGACGGACGTGGACCAGGCGGTGGACATTTGGAGGCACATGCTCGGCATTGCCAGCTTTGGCAACCCGTCGAGCCCCCCGATCCATAGGGGTGGGCCCTTCATCCCGGATGACAGGGCGGAATATATGGGTGAGGTTCTTAAAGGCTACAACACCCAACAGCAGGCCTTCATGACGTTGGCCTTGCTCACGGCCATTCGGGCCCTGTTAACCGAGCTGGGTCAGATCCTGCATGCGGCCTCTCTCGTGGATGTGGTTGTGGAGGAAGACGACCCTCAGGGTGATGGAGATGGTACGGGTCTGGTGCAGCTCCGGACGCTCAGGAAGGTGTACCGTGAAGAGGGAGACGAAGCTGGCTTTATGCAGATGGGTCAAGTGACTGCGACTGGAGTGCTACAGCGGCTTCAGCGAGCTTTGGAAGAGTCCCAGCCGGGCGTGGCCCGACTCAGGGCGGAACATCTTCGGTCGCGGGTGGCCAGAGCTCAGGCGACAAGCGCGGCATGCTCAAGGGACCATGAGATCCTGGCCAGTGTTGATGCCCTGTGTCTGGTGATGACTCATGGAGGCCAACAAGCGGAGGGGTTTGCAGCCAGGCCGGGCGAAGTGGAAGAATGGGGATGGCATTGGTGGCAGGCTATTCAACGGGAGATGGCACCCTCGTCCTCCCCCTCGGCGTTTCCGGCATCGTTGACGGCAAGGGCGCGTCGCATCGTCGACTCTGACGTGGACAGTGCTGTTGTTAATGAGCTAGCGGAAGAGGAGAGGCTGGCTAGAGCTCAGCGGGAGTCGGACGAGGCCCAGGTTGACCGTTTTGAACAGGAAGAGGAGGACTACCTCAGAGGGGTGGTCAGGCTCCAGGACAGCACGGACGAGGAGATCGAGAAGGCGAAACGTTACCAAATGTGGGATGACTGGGCCATGTACGATGAGATGATGAAGCAGGGAGTGCCGAGGAAAAGGCGATTTGTGGAGGTGTCCCTTGGTGCGGGTGAAGTGCCGAGGGCGGTGGGTCAGGGCCCCTCTGGACCGTCAGTTGCAAGAATCTGGGTGCCGGAAGGGAGGGACCTCAGGCTGTCCTTGCGTGTTGGCTATGCTGCTGAGGGCCTCTCTGAGGGTCAAGCTCTGGAAGAGGCTGACAGCAATGCCGATACTGTGGTGGTCCCGAACGTCGGTGCTCAGGGAGGGCAGCAGCCGAACCCTGTTGCGGTTCCCTCTGGTGCGCCTGGGGACAGGACTGGCATCCCGCTGGGTGGACGGAAGGGTATATCACCAGTGACGAAGTGGCGACCCAATTTGGACGGCACACCCTGGATCTTCTCCAGACGCAGCGGCTTGCCATCAAGACGGACGGTGACTCGATGGCCCATGGCTGGCAGGCTTCGACTGAAACTATCCTTGATGCTCTGGTTGAGAGTGTGGGTCCGGAAGTGGGTGGCGATGTCACTGGCGAGGTCCAAGGGGATCAGATGGATGTCGGAAGGGGTCCGGAGACTGCTGCTGGTGGCTATGAGGATGATGAGGACCTCGACGAGAGCGCGGTCATTCTTGCAGAAGGGTTCGATATGGGCCTCGGGAGTGGTGTGGATCGTGCTGTACGTCGTCGTGGATACCCAGGGAAAGTCTGGAGGGATCGCAGTGATTAGGGTTTAACCTCGGTGACGTCTGACAAGAGGTGCTTTCTGAGCGAGGGGTTGTTTTGAGTGGCACTCATGGCCTGGTTGGGGATTGTAAATGTCCTCGCTGGAAGCTAAAGGTGCCGAAACCTGCCTGCCCTAGTGGGCTCACCTGCGGACATGGTACTGTGGGAAAAAGGCCCTCAAAAAAAAAAAAAACTCTGAACCCTAAACCCTACCCCCCCACACCCGATGCTTTAGCATTAAGGCCCCCACACCGTTCGGGTCCATGACCGGGCCGAAGCAGATCTCTGGGTTTTCCTCTCAGTTCGGATTTGGGTTTTGGGTTTAGGGGTTTTGGGTGTTAGTATAGGGGCCATAATAATTAGAATAGGGTTTGAGGTATATTATAATCATATTGATATAAGGAGCCCCGCAAAACCCTGTTCTGATCATTACGGCCCCTCAGCCCTAAGCCCTTATAAAACCCTTTAAGGAACCCTTTAAAGAAACCCCCAAAACCCTATTCTGACTCTTAAGGCCCCTACAGTAGGGCCGCAAGACTTCTGAGACCCAGGTCGAAGACTCACCCGAACCCCCCATGGCCGCAACGCAACGCCCCTAAGTTTAGGGTTTAGGGTTCAGGGTTTAGCGGAGTTTAGGGTTTCGAGTTTAAGGTTTAGGGCAGTTTAGGGTTTAGGGTAGAGTTTAGGGTTTAGGGTTTAGGGTTCCGAAATCCAATAGCTACGGTTGATGATATTTATAAATCCTGCATTACCTTAAACGACCCTAAACTAAGGGAAGTATGGTAGATTCCTTGTTATGAGTAATGCAGGATCTATATCATCAGCCGCAGGGGGCAGTTTGGGAAACTTCACAAGTTCCCTTATGGTCCCCATAGAGGTACGTATTCCTAAATACTTTTCAGGGCCCCGAAAACTACAACCCAGATATTCAGCCCTCAGTCTGCAGTCAACGACTTTCCATGTTAGGTCTCGCGGACTACACAAGCCCGACCCTAACCCTGAACCTTTTAAGAGGGTTTTGGGGGCTCCTTATTGTAATTATAGTATATTCTACACCCAAACCCTATTCTACTTATTAAGGCCCCGGAGCAGGGTGTATAATTATAGTATATTATACCCCCAAACCCTATTCTACTTCAGAAGGCCCCAGACCAGCAGGTTTCGGAGATCTAAGTGAAAAAGAGGCATCGAAGCCACGATGCTCTGATCCGCTTCTGCAGAGCCCCGACCCCTTCTCAGTTTTGACGGGGAGGGACCACGTCGCTGATTCGAGCGGTAAAGGTGGGGGTTGTCCCTAAACCCTAAACCCTAAACCCCTAAACCCTAAACCCTACACCCTAAACCCGTACCAGTGGACACGAAACGCGAACTGAGCGATGACGACGGCGAGGGCGAGGACGTGCCATCCTCAACGACGATAACGGGACTAATTGATATATGAAGCTGATTAAGTGACCTACCCTCCTCAGTCTCCGAAGCTCCCCGAGCAGTTGCAAACTCAGAGCCATCTCAGGATATATACACATATATATATATATAGTACCCTATTATATTATGCTATAGACCTTCATTATGTATTTAATATATATTGGCTTTCACTTGAATGATGGACCAACGGTCCTGCTCGGGCATCCGGCTCATGCAGACGTCCACGGAGTCTTAAGCCTTCTCGAGAATTACTTGGAGGCCCAGGGCACTTAGTAAGTAGGTCATAAGTAGAGTTATAAGCACCGTAAATGGAGTTACCCCAATTATAACCATATGTATAACCGACTTACTAAGTCCCCTGGGCCTCTAAGTAAGCTATGAACCCCAAACCCGGAACCCTGTGCAGGTCTAAGTTTACGCCCTCTCAGCCTCCAGAGCGACAAGAACATGGTGCGAGGGCTTTTGCGGTTTGTGTTCCCCAACAAATCTTGTTTCGGATGTCCGGGCTTTCTCTCAAAACCCCGAGCGACCCGATGAGTTAAGTTGACATGGTTGCGTGACTCCCAGTGCCATGGGTTCTTCTCTGGCAACCCTCGTGTCGATAGTGGCTGCCGCAGGCAGTGAGGCCCGGGGAAGTCTGAGACGCTGGTTAAGCGATGACTTCTATGTTGGGGTTGAGTTGTGGATTCGATGGGTTTGTCATTTCAGTTTTCGGGTAAAGCTGTTTCCACAGTGGTGGTTCCGAATTGGTGGACAGATGTGCTGAGCGGCGCCGGGTGAGACACTTTCAACAGCTATACCTGCTTTGTACAGTATTTGTCGTGGGCTTGATGTCTGCATTGCGCAGCAGCATGGAGGGGAGCGACGGTAGAAACACTGCATGACAACCGAACGCGAAGCCTTTTGTCGGAAGCACAAGAGTCATTCCTTGGAGACATGCAAAAGCACGTACCGTAGCCCCGATCTTCACACATCACACAAATCTTCTCTGGTAGAGCCTCATCGGCACCTGACAAAAAGCACATGCACATCACACATAATATAGGGCCTTCATAATTACCTATACTATTTTGAGGGGTTCCTTATTGCAATTATAGTATAAAGGGCCCCCAACACCCTGTTCTAATTATTAAGGCCCCTACAGTACTCCGTCAGTCAAAGTCGGACAGGTTTCCGAAGCTTTTGCATCGTTTCGGGCGCTTGGCTGTGGTAGTCAACTTGACAGAATCTGAAGTCCTGGCGACTTTGCTAATCTAATGTAAGGGCCTTAGTAATTAGAGTAGGGTTTGGGGGGTTCCTTATTATAGTTATAGTATACTATTACACCCCAAAACCTATTCTAATTATTGAGGCCCCCATAAACCCTAAACCCTGACCCTAAACCCATATTATTCCAGGACGCAGCCTGCTCTGCTGGAAAGCAGCCGTGGCGACCACCAGAACTCCTTTCAAGGCCGAGGGTTGGGAATTCCCAGCCGCTCTAATATAGGGGCCTTCATAGTTTACCTATACTATTTTGGGGGGGTTCCTTATTATAGTTATAGTATAATATACCAAACCCTAAATCCTTAACCTCTAAGCCCTAAACCCTCAGAGTTTCGTGTGTGTGTGTGTGTGTGTGTGTGTTGGTTGCGAGTTGGATGAACGATTTCGGGCGCGGTTTTCTTCGATCTCACTGCCGTTGCTATGACATGAAAGGCCCTACTACTACTACTACTACTACTCCTCCTCCTCCTGCTGCTGCTGCTGCTGCTGCTGCTGCTGCTCCTACTCCTCCTACCCCTACTTCTGCTCATACTCCTACTCCCACTTCTCCTCCTGCCCCTGCTCCTGCTCCGGCGCCCCACCTGCTGCTCCTACTGCTTCTGCCGCTACTGCTACTGCTGCTGCTACTGTTGCTGCTACTGCTACTGATACTACTTCTGCCGCCACCACCGGCACAACTACAGCTCTTGCAGACATTTGCATACATGGCACTTAGATTATGCTAGCGAGGACAGGAATGATAGCGACAGGCACACCAGTGACAGTGAGAGTGTTCGCCACATCCTGTGCATGGGGCCTCGTTGCCTCTGCTGGAAAATCTGTCTTTCAGAGAACCTGAGGTGCGAGTTCGGACTGCAAGGTTCAGGATCTGAAGCCGGCAAGAGGATCAGATCTAGCAAGTACGTATCAGGCAGTGCCCACTGAATCCGGTCGTCGGATCCCAGGACCTTAAGTAACAACACAGGCGCAAGCACTCGGTCAATTAAACCCTAAACCCTGACCCTAAACCCTAAACCCTAAACCCTAAACCCTAAACCCTAAACCCTAAACCCTAAACCCTAAACCCTAGACCCTAAACCCTAAACCCTAAACCCTAAACCCAGCAGATTGGCCAGTCATGGGGGAACCCAATCTTGGACCCACACACAAGCGATGTCCCTACTGCCTCTGCGCCCAGCGTTGCATGGGCTCGTAGTAAACTTGTTGAGGGTTTAGGGTTTAGGGTTTAGGGTTTAGGGTTGCTAAACTTGTTGATGTGAATTCGTCAGCATTCCTCATTACTGTAAATGTGCCTGGACCTTGCGTGCTCGGTGCATATCACCTTCACTGTACAAGACTTGTTTGCCTCGTTCTCCATTTCTCCATAAAGTTGGAAGCCATGTCCTCCGGCAAGGAAGCCGTTGATCTACATCATTGATAACTTCGCAACCAAGGACCCGGATTTTGGGCTCTGGCTTTCGTGTCCTTGGCCCCCGAAACCGCTGGAAACACGGCCTGAATCCCGCGGAAGGCTCGGCTCTCACTATGGATTACGTAGTGGCTGGGCTGTGCCGACCACCATCCTTTGTGCCCCAGGCCTGTCAGTTTAGGGTTTAGGGTTTAGGGTACAGGTCCCATAGAGGGCCCCGCTTACTGGTCGGACCACAGGCTGCATAAATCTACATAATAGTCGTCCATGCCGATCTCGGCGCTTCTATTGAACTATACATTGTGGCATCCAGCAGCAACGACGAGCTGTAGTGTTGTATGGCTTGTCACCAGTATCATTGCAATCATGGTCTCTGATCATCGAGAAATCCGGCTCCCCTTCCACTGAAGATCACCCAAACCAGCCCTCAGAGGAGGAATGCCAGCAGGTGTTTGAGGGAAGCCCCTCCTTTGCAAAAATCTGCCTTGTTTGGTTTGGGAGGCGTTGCTGAAGTAAGCTGCAGAAGTTGGAAAACCAATCAGATGTTAAGTCTGTGGTTGGAGCGTAGGCCGTTGCATGAAGGATAGTCTCTTTTGCAGCACTGGTCGAAACATTCAGAAAAACGTCTTGTGTTTGGTTGAGGTTTGCCCGGGTTGAACAGGGCTACCTTTGTGACAGGGTGCGGCGAAACCTCTAAATACATTGAGCGAAACTCGTGCTCGCCAGTCGAGTATCTGCGGTTTTCCCGCAAGTACTGAGCCCTACACCCTAAACTTCCCTAAACTCGAAGACTCCAAAGTGCGAGAATCCGGAATGCCGAGCTTTTCTATCATGTTTGTGTAGCCTACTGAACCCTACACCCTAATCCCTGAACCCTAAACCCTAATCCCTGAAGCCTAAACCCTAAACCCTTTTCATCTTTGTGTAGCCTCCGCTTGCCTTAGGTCACGGGCGTATGGAGTCCGCGCGAGTCTGGTCAGGGAGCATGACCCTGCAAGCCATGAACTCCTCGGTGACATTCGGCCTTGTATATTTTCTTTCAGATTATATATATATATATATACATACGTATGTAATATATTGTAAGATATCTCTATATCTATCTATATATATATATAACATATTATATATAATTCAGTTAGAAAACCTTCGGGTGCAGCAGTTAGCATTGAGGGCTTAGGGTATGTGTTTTATTTTGGGCCAGGGCTTCTGCCATGCAACCTGTGCACGGTTTGCCTGTGAAGTAATGCACGGTTTGTTTTACCATCCCTTCTTCCCCTTGGTAATATAGGGGCCTTAATGGTAAGAATAGGGTTTTGGGGTATAT
>CAJNDV010025447.1:5364-17905 GCA_905221635.1 Symbiodinium sp. CCMP2456 | reverse complement strand
TAGGGCTTTTAGGGTTTAGGGGTCCAGACAGCTTCAGTAGTGCATCTTCTGCCTTCGAGCCCCCAGCGCGCTGGGGACATCAGTCGCTTGGGTCGCTGATGTGAGAGCATGATTCCGAACCTGTTGTTGCTGCTCTCCTGACCTCCTTGCCATGCAAAATTCTGCTCTAAGGTTCCTCGTTAGAATTATACTATAAAGCACCCCCCAAACCCTGTTCGAACCAGAAGGCGCCTCCAGAATGAGCACATAATCCTCGTGATTCGCACACCGCTGCGACGTTTTGAGCCAAGCCCTCGTATAGACCCTGCATGAACCTGCATGAACCCTACTTGGAGGCCCAGGGGACTTAGTAAGTAGGTTATAGTAGAGGTATAAGTACCCTAAATGGAGTTGCCCCAAGTATATCCCTACTTATAACCGACTTACTAAGTCCCCTGGGCCTCCAAGTACATCCCAGCAGCCCAGAAGCTACAGAGGCAGCTCGGACCCTCACAGCGATCCTTTTCTTGGAGGATGCTTGGTGACATCTGGGGGTTTCCGAAAATAAGGGGTACCGTGTTTGGGGGTCCTTACAATAAGGATCCTACTATTTAGGGTACCATATTAGGGTCCGCTAGTTCCGGAAACCCCCATCTAGAGAATCTAGAGCCTAGAAGCCTGAAAAATTCGGCAAGATTTTCCCCTTATAGTCCGTTTATAAATATACGATTGACCCCACACCCTAGTCTAATCATTAAGACCCCTTTAGTAGTGGGATGTAGTGGGTTTTGGGGAACGGTTGCTGAGGACAGAAGTCTGAGGCTGCAAGGTTGAAGATTTGGCAAGGTTGAGGGTTTAGGGTTTGGTGCAGCCTCATGGCAGTATCTGTCACGGTGCTGTGCGCTTGGCATGACTACTGCCTAAACCCCTCCCACAGTCCCCTAAGCAAAAGCCTAAACCCTAAACCCCTAAACCCCTAAACCCCAGCATGGCCTTTAGAATGCCCGGACAGATTGCTTTTCGGCCCCCGAAATGGGGGTCTCGGCCCCAGGAGCCGGAAGAAGGTGGCGAGCTCATCTTCCCCTGGGTGGAGGATCTGGTTCCTGGGGCAGAGCATCTGGGAGCCAAAGGCGCCCCAGCAAGCCTTAAACCTATGTGGGGGTTTCCGAAAATAGGGGGGGGGACCTTATTTGGGGGTCCTTATAATAAGGATCCTATAATTTGGGGTACTATATTAGGGTCCCCTATTTTCGGAAACCACCATGTTGGTGTCTTATTGATAGTACGATTCTTTTGCACCCAGGACGAAATATTAAAAATATTCCGGCCAGAAAAACCTTGTTTATGGGCCCTTGAGGAGCCCTGAAGGAACTCTTGTTGTTTCGTTGTGTCCTGGCAACTCACCTGATCTTGTTTGACGGCTTCTTCGTTGGTTTAGTCTCGGTTGAGAGCCTCCGTAGGTTAATACTTTTGATGATATGAAACTCCTGCATTACCTTATCAAGGACCCTAAAACATGGGAATTATGGCATACTCCTTATTATGGATAATGCAGGATTTACATCATCAACCCCGTAGTATTCAGGCGCTTTTGGGTTTAGGGTTTAAGGCTAAGGGGTTTCGGTTTTAGGCTAAAAGGCCCCCAAGGGGGCCTTGAACTCCCTCGAATTTGAAGCCTGAACTTGGAGAGTCGGGGGACTTAGTAAATGGTTATTTATAGACTTATAAGTACTATAACCCCAATTCGGGTCCCTTTTAGGGTACTTATAAGTCTACTTATTACTATACTTACTAAGTCTCCCGACCCTCCAAGAAGCCATGCTCCAGGCGCTCCGCGTAGCGATGCAAAGGAGATTCTGGCTTTGGGCGCCCGGTCCTGATGGAAAGTAACTTGTGGATCCTTGGGTTATCGTCCCGTGTATTATTATTATTATTGTTATTTATTATTCTTATTCTTCTGTGTTCTTCCTCTTGTTATGGTTATTTAGAGGAATACCACATCTTGCAAGGGTTCGACTTCGGCGGTTGAGCTTGTACCTCTACCACTCGACTCCCTTGAAGAAGTCTGTTCAAGCCGGCTGTAGGCTGCAGAGATCTGTAGAGTCACAGCTCCAGGGCTTCGCAGGTGACGGAGTTTTGAAAAGCTGAGTAGGTTTGACGGATGGATGCGGTGCTTGAAGGCTCAAACACGCATTCGCAGTTCTACTGTTCCTGTAGCCGAGCCATCCAGGGTATATCAGCAAGGACATGTGCATTTAGGCTCGAACACACATGCACACAACCGTACCGTATGTGATACGAGCTACCAGACGTTATTGCTTTGTTTGTGCAAAAATCCACCAGCACGTGACCGTCAATAGATCTAATACAGGGGCCTTAATAATTGGAATGGGGTTTTGGGACATTCTTTATACTATGATTACGTCTAATACGGAGCCCTTTAAATCTCGTTCTAATTATCAAGGCCCCTACATGATGTGATTATATGTGAAAGCAACTGGACATACTCGTCCGTTCTGCATTGGTCATGGCTCGCAGTGTTTGCTTAAACTCTCATAGTTTGATGCAGTATGGCAAACCAGACTCTTGTGAACCTTCACAAAGTCTCGTTTCCTTTTTGTGTGTGATACTGATACTGTATATGTCTGTGTCGACACATGTGTCTGTGTGTATATGTGTGAATATATATATATATATATTTATATTTATGTTTATGTTTATATTTATATTTATATTTATATTTCTACTTATTGATTTATTTATGTATATATATATATATGTATACATACATATGCACATAAAACAAGGTTTGCAAGTTACAGTCAACGTATGAATACGTGGATGTGCACCAAGAGCCGAAGAGTTGACCAAGCAAGTGAAGCCACGTCCATGTTTGCATACATAGGGTCATAGGGTTTAGGGTTTAGGGTTTAGGGTTTAGGGTTTAGGGTTTAGGGTTTAGGGTTTAGGGTTTAGGGTATGTACATGCACTCGCACACGCATGCATGCACTCATGCACACCCGCACAAAGAGATAGCAACTGAGACATGTATGGATTTAGACATTTGAGAGTTGCCTGTCAAAGCAGATCCCTGCAGATCTGGGTCGAGGTCTTTGACAGTATAGCCTTTGGCGATGGGGCTCGGTGGCCGCAGCGTGTTTAGTCCTAACGTACGTTTAAAGCGACACTCACACTCGGCTGTTGGCATACCAGAAGCAGGGAAGCCTGGGATGGAGTGATACAATAAGAGCGATGTGGAGTGAAGTTAACTTCTGTAAGATGAGCCTGTTTGAATCTTGCCTGCTGACATCGAGGCGAACTCCCACGGTTGCAGGATGTTTGCAAGGCGTCGCAGGGGTCGGGGCTCGAGGACTTTGGGGTTTCATGGTTCCGGAGGATGAAGGTTTGCGACTTCTCTTGTGCGTGTTGCTTCAGCTTGACGTGCGGAATCTATGCAGTCAGGAAACAGTTAGTCTGTTCGTATCATGAGCTAGTCTGCGCATCTGCAAAGTAATGCCATGTAATGTAATGCAGTCTAGTCTAGTCTAGTCTAGTCTAGTCTAGTCTAGTCTAGTCTAGTCTAGTCTAGTCTAGTCTAGTCTAGTCTAGTCTAGTCTAGTCTAGTCTAGTCTAGTCTAGTCTAGTCTGGTCTAGTCTAGTCTAGTCTAATCTGGTCTAGTCTAGTCTAGTCTAGTCTAGTCTAGTCTAGTCTAGTCTAGTCTAGTCTAGTCTAGTCTGGTCTGGTCTAGTCTAGTCTAGTCTAGTCTAGTCTAGTCTAGTCTAGTCTAGTCTAGTCTAGTCTAGTCTAGTCTAGTCTAGTCTAGCATAGCAAGATAAGGCAAAGCTTAGCAGCACGATATCTACATCCAAAGCCCTACCCCAAAACCGACATGGTCCCAAGTATGTGATAACTACTCCTAGATCCCAGCTACCGATGCCTCAACTACACCTTGGTGGCCTTTTTTGTAGCCCACGTCGATTCCCCCAAGAGTTGAACCCTCTAAGCACTCAGCCAACATCCTGAATTGTCGGAGCCCGAAACCCTGAACCCGCTTTCGAGACCTAATTCCTTCAACCCCAAAATTAGCCAGCGGTATTGTCCCAGAAATCCCGAAAAAAAGTCAGCAAAGCTCAATTCCCAGGCCCAGAGCATTCGGACGGTTCAGGGTTTAGGGATTAGGGTTTCTATCCTGAGATTTCTGATAAGCTCTTTAGGCTTGCTGGCCAGATGATTTGGGCACAAGGCCAGCCCCAGCTGCCCAGAAACGTCAAATTCCACCACCAGCCGTCTCGCGCTTCGGAGTCACGTGTCGCATCAGCGCTTCGAGATTGGATGTCAGGGCAGCCGGACGTCACTGAGGCGGACGCGGAAGAGCCTGCAAGAGACACAGACCCTCCAAAAACCCCAGTAACCCTAAAGCCCCAAGACCAAAACCCTCAAACCAGACAGCCTAAACCCGAAAAGAAGCCCAGTACCCTAAACCCTAATCCCCAGAAGAAGATAACAAAAAAAGGGCTCTTAACCCCAGCAAAAGATAACAAAAAAAAGGCTCTTAACCCCAGCAAAAGATAACAAAAAAGGCTCTTAACCCCAGCAAAAGATAACAAAAAAGGCCCCTTACCCCCTTAGAGCCTCGGGCTCGAAGAAGAGGCCGGGCTCCGAATTCGCCCAGCTCAAGGACGGCTTGCCGCCCGGCTCTTGAAGCTGTAAACCCTAAACCCTAAACCCTAAACCCTAAACCCTAAACCCTAAACTAAAATAGGCCCTTAAATTTGGTAGAGTGGTGTCGTCTAGTACACAAGTTACTAGCTTGAGGCCTCTTTACTTAATCGAGAGGCCCTCAAACATGCGCCTCAATGATCAGAACGGTGTTTTTTGGGGCGGGGGGGGGGGGTATGTTGTCGTATGAGTTGTATGGAAGGTCCTATGCCCTACACGGGCCATAAGGGACCAAGAGTTTGAGGCGTCTCTAGTCAGGGGCCAGGGTTCAGGCGTTAGGGTTCAGGGTTTAGGGGTTCCGGGGTTTAGGGGTTTAGGGTTTATAGGGTTTAGGGTTTAGGGTTTTGGAGTTAGGGTTTAGTTGAGAGATTTGCGGCTGAGGACCCAGGGTTCAGGCGTTAGTTTTGGAGTAGGTCAGGTGTCGTTGGTATGATTGTTAGTTATTAATAGCACTTTAATTATTCTTGCTACTGTTATTATCATTATCATTGTTGTTTATGGTTATCATTAACATTACTATCAGCACCATCATCATGATAATCATCATCACGGTCATCATCATCATTATTATGATCAGTATTGCTGTATAGTTGTAATTTTTCCATTATGATTTTTTTTTACCAGTGCCATGTTTAGCATTATTCTTGTGACTTGCACTTTTGTGTTGTTATTCTGGTCATTGGCAGGCTAGTGTTATAGTTCTTACTGTTGTTATGATCATTATGATTACTAGTGGTTCTTCTTTTTTTCATGGTTCTGGTCCTTATTATTCAGGTTCCAAGACCCTAAACCCCAAACTCTAAGCCCGAATTAGGAATTTTGTTTGGTTTGGGCTCCACCAAGCCGTCGAATCTATAGGCGCTCCAGAGCCTGGAAGAGCTGCGTCAACGCCAATCTGTGTCTTCCTGTAATAGAGGGGGCCTTAATAATTGGTATAGGGTTGTGGGGGGGTCGTTTAAGGGGCTCCTTGAAAGGGTTCTATATGGGCTACTACAAGGGTTCTATAAGATAAGGGGCCTTGATAGTTTTTATAGGGTTGTGGGGTCCTAGGGTTAAGGGTTTAGGGTTGTAGGGTCCTTTATAGTATAGTCATAATAGGGAACCTCCAAAAAATGTAATTATTAAAGCCCCTATACTAGTTTGCTTTCGGCGTTTTTTTATGGTTTGGGGCTTGAGTTGCAAGATCGATCACATAAGGATAGTTAAAGCATCACCTACTTCAAGAACATGTTCCCATAATGACCATGATCAAACCGAAAAGGAACCCTCATAGAAATCCTATTCTAATGATTACGGCCCCTATCTTTGGATGACCTGGGGTTTAGGATTTCGCTCTGCTCCGGGGTGGTCTTCAAGTCAGGGTTTCGAGCTTAGTATATATTATGGGGTTTATGATTGTATCTGGTATCTTATATGGCTTTGGGAATAGGGCTTTGGGTTTAGTGTAGAGGATTCAGGCTATAGGGTCTAGGGCTTATACAAATTGAAGTCCAGGCCCTAAACCAAAGCCTAAACCCAGGACGGGCCTACTTAGGTGCTGGATTATTTATTATGGGGGCCTTAGTAATTAGAATAGGGTTTTGGGGGCTCGGTATACTAGAATTGTACTGAGGAGGCCCCCAAAATAATATTGGTAATTATCTAAGCCCTAAACCCTAAACCCCGAGGTGGTTTTCCGTAGCCATGACTTGATGGGCCGGCTCGTGCGAGGCTGAGCTGCGACGGCGTTTCGGGCTTGTGGAGTTCATCCGACTTTGGGGTTTTAGAGGCGTAAGGGTTTAGGGGTTAGGTTTTAGAGGCTTAAGGGTTTAGGGGTTACGGGGTTTAGGGGCTAGGAGTTTATGGGGTTTGGGGTTTTAGGGGTTTTAGGGGTTTTAGAGGTTTAGGGGTTTGGGGTGTAAGGGTTTAGGAGTTTTAGGGTTTAGGGGTTTAGGGGTTTTAGAAGTTTAGGGGTTTAGGGTTTAGGCGTTCAGGGGTTTAGTTCTCAGATCTGCACTTTGAGAGTTCGGGGATCGCGTTGAAATCTTTTGGGCTTAGGGGCTGAGTTTGGAGTGCATGGCTTGCAAAAAGGGTCCAGAAAGTTTCAGGCTTCTCACAGCTTGGCTCAGACCACATAGGGCCAGGTGGCTTTATTTTCGAGGGCCACATGTGGCCCTAAACCCTAAACCCTAAGCGGTTCAGGCCTCAAAGATGAGTGCATGGCCTGACTGCACAGACGCAATGCAGAAGGGCATGCAAGTCCATGCTTATCGAGCCTCTTAGCTCTCCGAAGCCATGGCTTTGGGGCTTTGGGGTTTAGGGTTGAGGGCTTATAGGGTTTAGGGTCTAGGGTTTAGGGCTTTAGGGTTTTAGGGTTGAGGGCTTATAGGGTCCGGCTATGGGATTCGAGGCCTAAACTCAGCTCGTTCCTCGACTCCCTTCTTCCGAAACCCACGACTGAGATCGTGCCGCATTCTCTGCACGGCTCCTGTCCCGTGCGACTGGGCCTGATCTTTATATATCACAGGGGTTGAGGGTTGGCGATATGAGATTCTCCAGTCTAAGGGATTTTGGAGTAATATCGGGGCCTAAATACTTACCGTTACTGATTATCAAGTTGTTATCATTTCCCCCCCCCCAAAAAAAAAACCTATTCTAATTTTTACGCCCCCTATGTCATGTGGCCTTCGAGACCCTGAACCCTAAACAAACCCTAAACCCTCAACCCTAAACCTTAAACCCTAAACCCCTAAACCTTAAACCCTGAACCCTGTGGCCTTGGAGCTGTGACCGCGTAAATTTTCACGAAGGCCTCAACCCTCTCGATGTCAGCTTGGCGAGATTTTTTCGGATCATGGTCGGGCAGTAGCCGTTTTGTTTAGGGTTTCAGTTTAAGGCTTAGGGTCTAGGGTTTAGGATTTAGGATCTAGTGTTTAGGGTTTAGGATTTTGAACTTAATGTTTAGGGTGTAGTGTTTAGGGTTAAAGGCTCTTCCAAGCTGCTTCACCACTACATCCACCTTCCGTAACCTCAGTGGCGAGTTCAGCTTGATATTTGTGGCGGCAAGTCCCGAGCACCACTGATTACATCAGGATATCGGTGTGCTACTGGCTTCTAGACTCGAACTTCCTGACATAGAGGTAGTCAATCCTGAAGGGGGAAAGTGGCATAGTCAATCCTGCCGGAAGATTGTCAGGCTCGGGGTCATGGTTGAGTCTGCAGTCCACAGAGCATTCAGATCGCGATGGTGTCACCTTTGGTTTCGTTTTTTCACGTGGGTAGTTCTCGAAATGAAGTTCCCTTTTAGGGTCCTTTATTATAAGGGTGCCATACTATGTTGGGGACATAAACAGGGACCCTAATTTAGAGAATCACTCATATCATGATGAAAGTCATAGTTTGTCCGCCTCTTCTTGTCCAGCGATTTGGACCTCTTGTGCCAACGTCTTGTGTCGGGTGCGTCTTCATGTTCATCGACTGATTGGTTTCCGATGCTGCCCAGGAAGAAGGGCATCAAGCGACTTGCCCAAAGGCTCGCCCAACTCACCAGTTTCCAGGAGTGTCAGAACATAGGGGCAACAAATTTGAGGACTCTTATACAGAACCCTGAACCCCAATTCGAAGGACAGCAGCATCCTTCCTGTAACAACCCGAAATAACAAGTTCTGTATTTTAGGAAGCAGACTTTCATGTTTAAGAGTTGCATGTTCCCACGTTTTATGTCGGGCTCCTTATCACTTCGAGCGCTAAGATGGGCGATGTTTATTAGGGCGAATGGTTTTGGAAACCCTGCACGCTTAATGTAGGGAGGGGCCTTTACAATTAGAATAGGGTTTGGGGGTTCATTACTATACTTATATAATATACCCCCCAAATCCTATTCTAGTGATTAAGGCCCCTACATTACCCAAGCCTTTGTGAAGCTTGGCTTGTTCTTTCATGAGGGAGTCCGGGCCCCCAGCCCGCCCCCAGCCCAAGCTGAAAAGGCACAGTGACTTAGGGTTTAGGGTTTAGGGTTTAGGGTTTAGGGTTCAGGATGTCCCTTGATTGATGGCTTGAGGGCTGGGGCCAGGGATCACGGAGGGCAGGATTGAGGAAATTGCTGGTATATCTCTGGGTTGCTGGTCTGATTTGATGTGTGCCAGGCCCTGAACCTAAACCCTGGGCCCCGAGGCGGTAGCTGGCGGCAGCAAACTTCGGTGCCCTAAACCCAAACCGTGTCGGGCTTTCTGAACCCTGAAGTTCCAGTCCTTAGATATCCAACAAGAGACCCCGGCAACCCTAAACCCTAAACCCTAAACCCTAAACCCTAAACCCTGGATTGGGTGCGAAACCCTCTCCGGGCTGCTCATCGAGAGCGGGCTGCAGGGCAGCTCAAAAGTAAGCCAAAGCACCCAAATAGGTAGTTCTCTAAATTAGAGTCCCGTTTTAGGTCCCCAATATAGTACGGCACCCTTATAAAAAGGACCCCAAAAGGGACCCTAATTTAGAGAACTACCCAAATATAGAAACCTAAATATTTACCAATACTAATACTACTGTTAGGGTTCCGTATTATCATAATACTATCACGGAGCCCAAAACCCTATTCGAACTATTAAGGCCCCTACATTAAACCCGAATCCTCCTCCTGGTTTAGGTGGTATCTTAACCCGAAGCTCTAATCCTTATGGTAGCTGGTATTTAATCCCTAAGCCCTCTAAGCCCTAAACTAAACCCTAAACCTCTTGAAACCCTAAACCCTAAACCCTAAGCCTAACCCTAAACTTCACGGTAGGTGGTATCAGTGGCATGATGTGCACTCCAGCAACATGCTCGGAGAGACTTGGCAGCGATGAGGGACGAGCCATGAACCTAAGCTTCGGTTTAGGAAAGTTTAGGGTTTAGGGTCTGCCTCAGAAGTCAGGAACAATCACCACTTCAGTAAAGGAACCACCAGGAAGATACAAACCGAAGCAGGAGGCTCGGTGCATCCTTCATGTATTTCATTTTTTGGGGTTTGGGGCCTTGTCTAATCATATGTGCCGTAATTGAGATGTCCCCATAACCTTGACCCTAGCGGCGGGCTGCGTCGCGTTTGGAAAAGGTCCGGTGCGGTGTCGTAGGGGCATGCAAGTACACACGGCATGGGAGCGTCCAGGCTTTCTGCTTCTGGTTCCATGGCGTGTGGCACTGCCTGTTCAGTTGTGTGCACAGTGGGTACAACCTCACGAATGCCTTCAAAAGCTTGCAAGACCGCTAAACCCTAAATCCTCCTTCAAAAGCTTGTACGACCCTAAACCCCAAACCCTAAGCCTAAACAAAGATAAGATACAAGACCCTAAACCCTAAACAAACAGCAAATACCAGATCCCACAGTACCATTCCCACATGCAGAAAGCTCCGAACCCCCAGCCTGATTGAATCGCAAAGTGGTCGATTCTGAATGGAAGGCCAGGCCTCCCGCAAGCGTATACTATAGGGGTTAGGGTTCAGGGTTTAGGGGTTTAGGGTTTAGGGCTTAACTAACTGTCAATTTTTTGGGGGGGTTTCCGTGTTATAGAATATAGTATAATGGGCCCCCCAAAACCCTACTCTAATACAAGTATTATGGCCCCTACATTACCGTAGACCATCCTTCAGCCTTACCTGGGCATCCAAAACCCTACCGTTCTACTGGTTAGATCCTATATTAACGGGCCATAGCCTGCTATTTCGAAGGGTTTGGGGATACAGGTAGTCGTACGCCCAACAGCCCTCGACTCTGAATAATGTGCTAAAGCAAACCCCGAAGCAGCGTTCCGAGGACTTGATTTCCCAGGTGGGCCTGGAACCATCCTGGCGTCTCAAACCAAAATAAAAGGCGCCTCGATCTCTGGAGTCTGGTCTAGGACCGTTTACGGTTTAGGGTATTTTTGAAGATCAGTTCGCACATACGTTATCATCCTAAGATTGCTTGTTATTTTGATGCTCCTCGGCCAACCGCGCGACTGTCAGGGGCCAGAAGCAACGGGTTCAAGGACAGAAGCGCAGGGGGGGGGGAGGCATGCGAACACCATGCTGGTGAAGCTGGATTGGGAGACAAGGGCAGGAGTGTCGTCGTCGTCGTTGTCAGCATCGACAGTGTGTCGACATCGTCGGCGTCGTCGGCCTGTCTTCTTGCTGGGACTAGGATCGCCTTCTTCGGAGATTTCTTCATGTCAAGACTGACTAGTGCTGCTTTACGCACAACGATCCACAATGAATCCACAATGAATCCAGTGCATGGCCAGTTGGCCATTCAGCTGCTATTCAACACGAGGCACATGCCGGATGGCAACAATGGGGCTACGGCTGATCGCGATGACGATGATAAACAAACATGAGGATGACGCTCTTGTGGCCAGTACTGCACGCCCTTGTTTTGGTTAGCTGAGGCGCATTGGTCGAGCCAGTGTGCAACGCGACTGCGTCTGCGGTTGTTGTCGGCGGTGGCGACCGTGGCGGTGGCGGTGGTGTTGCGGGTCTTGTTTATACTTTGTTGTCGTTCTTGTCATTGTTGTTGTTGGTGCTGAAAGCAACTGTGGCGATGCAAACACCGACAACCACGACTGCACGACGACGGTGTGATGGCATATAGACTGCTGCTTTTGCAGCCACTACCACGACTCTTGCCGATCATTCTGGTGTTGCTTGTGACACGGGCACTTGCGCTGTTGCCGATGATGTTAGGACCCTCGTCACAGGTAATGCTTCAGCCTAAGGCCGAACAGTGCTCCACGACATCATGGCCGGATCCTGCCACCCAGCTTAAACAAGGGTCGCAGGAGTTCTCGCAGTCCCAAGCATGTTGGCAGACCCAGGATTCCATATGCACGGTCTAGAATCTAGAATCGTGACGGTGCATGCGAGTAGATGCTCGATCCTGCTTTCATGGTTTCTCTCAGCTCTACGTCGCGCCATTGCCAGGTCTCAAGGTTCACCATCCAGCTGCACATAGTCTTCAGTCAGACTGACTGAAAAGATTTTGCTTAGCTGCCATGTCGTGGCATGTATGTGCAACGGATGAAGCCACTCCACTGGAGCGGCTTGCACAGAATCTCCTGGCTGGGGAAGGTCGGGAACTGAGAACAAGCCCATCGCATTCCTTCGAGATGTACGTGGTGGCTGCCGATGTCGTAGTTAGCATGAAACTAGGTGGTAACTTGGGAAAATGAAAATTTCCCTTATGGTTTCTGTAGAGGTACCTATCTATAAATGCTTTTCAGGGCCCCAAAGCTACAACCCAGGAAAGAACTCGTCCCACATGAGACGCTACTGGCGAATGGGTCCTTGAACTCCTTCGACGAGAGCCAAGGCAATGCCATGTTTGTATCACATCAGTGGGCGGGCTCCTCTCATCCGGATCCAAACATGGAGCAGTTTTGCGTACTGCAGGATGCTTTAAAAAGCATTATGCCGCTGTGGCAGCACAAGAAGAAGTACTTCTTGAGTTCTGCTGTTTACTGTGGTTATTTTAAGCTCCAGTGCTCTCTACTTCATTTATTAGAAGTATAAGCTCCAGCGCAGATGATTGTCCAAACAACTCGCGAAATCCAATAACTTGGACACTCTCCAGGGTTTAGATCTAGTTTAGAGATTTATGGGTTTAGAGTTTAGGGCTTTATGGGTTTAGGGTTTGGGGATTTATGGGTTTAGGGTTTAGGGTACCATAAATCCGGAGCCTTGTTTGTCTACTTCCTACTGTAGGCCCCAAGCAACCCTGCCACACCCTGTGAGCTGTTGGCCCCCAAGTTACAAAGGCCTAACCTCTACATCCTACACGCGAAGCCCAAGCACTGAACCCACAGCCCCATACACACTAAGTTACGAAGCCCTGAGCCTAAAACCCTAAGCCCTAAACC
>CAJNDV010025446.1:133000-144648 GCA_905221635.1 Symbiodinium sp. CCMP2456 | reverse complement strand
TCTAAGGTTTCGGATTTAGGGTTTAGGGGTCCAATGTTGAGGGACAAACTCCAACCTAAGGCGCAAAACAGCATCCAATAACCAAATACTTCATACAGTAATGTAGCAGCCTAAGTAATTACCTTTACTATTTTGGGGGTTCCTTAATAATAATAACAATAGTAATTACATAGATAAATAGATAAATAAATAAATATATATATATATACTTATATAGTAGAATGTGCACCCACAACCCCACTCCAATTATTAACGCCCCTATATTATAGTGGCTGGCCAATCTTTGGGGTTCCGCCAGTGGTCATACAGTAGAATGAACCCCAACTCCTTTTTCAAAGTAGTAGGCCCAAAGGGTCCTAACACGTTTTGGAACCTCAAGATGTAGGATTTCTGAGACCCCCAAAGAGACTCGAGGGCTCTGCCTAGGAGATTCCGGAACCTTCTGAAGCGAGGTGGCCCATAAGTAAGTAGGTAATAAGTAGAGATCTATGTACCCTAAAAGGGATCCTAATTTGGGTTCTGATACTTATAACACACTCTATAATATGTACCCTAAAAGGGATCCTAATGTGGGTTATGATACTTAGAACTCTATAAAACAACTACTTACTATGTCCCCGGACCCTCCAAGTATGAAGCCGCAAGCCCTAAAGGTTTAGGATGTGGGGTGTTCCGTTTCGAGGTAATGCTGAAGTCCAAGAGCCGGTTTGAATGTTACAGAATTCAATCCCTCAAAGGACCCGGTTTAGGGTTTAGGGTTCAGGGTTAAGGGTTTAGGGTAAGGTGCTTGGGTTTAGGGTGGCAGTTATGTAGCTTAATATTCGGTCAAGTATATGAACCCTAAACCCCTAGAACCGTAAACATTATAGGGCACCCCTAAACACCAAACCCTAAACCCTAAACCCTAAACCCCTAAACCCTAAACCCTAAACCCTAAACCCCTAAACCCTAAACCAGGTATCTGGCAGATCCACAACCCTCGCCGGAGGAGGACAAGACTGAAGTTGTTAGGCCGGTTTAGGGTTTAGGGTTTAAGGTTTAAGGTTTAGGGTTTAGGGTTTAGGGCCGATATGGGGCTCATGACGGTTTCTTGAAGAAAGGTCTGAAGCATTAGTAATATTGTACCGTCATCGTCCCTGCATGGCATTCTGATGAACATTTACCCCTGTATCACGTGAAGACTTTTTGTGGTTGACAGCTTGCAGGACTTTGGTCCATGAGCTCGGCAGCCAAGGATTTAGGCCGTACGTCCGAATTCCGAAACTGCATTTTTCAGGACTTATGCCCCACGCCCTCTTCCTAAACCCTAAACCCTAAACCCTATTCCGAAACCCTATTCCGCAGGACATTGAGATGGAACTTTGCGACGGGCACCGGCTTCAATATGATCGGGGGACGCCCGGTTGAAGGTTTTGGGATGTGAGCGTCAGGGTTTAGGGCCCAGGGTCTGGGGCGCAGGGTCCAGGGTTTGGGCATGCGGGTTTAGAACAAACCCTAAACCCTAAACCCTGTAGGGTTTGGAGTTTGGAGACCAAAAAAACCCTAAACCCCAAACCCTAAACCCTAAACCCTAAACCCTAAACCCCCAAAAGCAGTAACGGACGAAACCGAGCCACGGCTTGAGGGTTCTACTTGGAGGTTCAGGGTACTTATAACCTAATTATAACTGTACTAGGGTTTAGGGTTTAGGGTTTAGGGTGTTATAAGATCCCTAGTTACAGCAACCTAGGTTATAGTTGGGTTAAAGTACAGTTATAATTAGGTTATAAGTACCCTGAACCTCCAAGTAGTCTCCATTCATTGAGCTACAGAAACCACACAACCCCAAAGCGTCCGTTAAGGATTAGGGTTTCAGGGTTTAGGGTTTGGGATTTAGGGTTTAGGGTTTAGGATTTAGGGTTTAGGGTTTAGGGTTCAGGGTTTAGTTCTTCAGGCTTGTGTTATACACTTCTCCTGGATCCTACCTATAGTCCTCATTGTAGTGTTTTTGTTTTAACCAAATATGTATTTAGGGCCTATAATTAAGATACCCCTCCAACTAAAACTACAATGGAGAGTACTTGGACGTTCATGGGTAATTAGTTACAAGCGGGATTGTAAGTAGGGTAACTGTAGCTATAGCCCGTATGATGGGACTGATAATCCCAGTTATAACTGCCCATGAGCCTCCAAGTATAGGTAGTTTGCTGTAAACCCTAAACCCTAAACCCTAAACCCTAAACCCTAGCTTGCTGTCGAAGCTCAGTGCTGGGTTCTAGGTTTGGGTCCTTCCAGGCTCCTTTTTGTTCATAGCGAAGGCGTCTTTGGTGGGACGTAATATAGAAGCCTAAGCTAAAGAGTTACCTGCATTGTTCTTAGGGTTCAACCCTAAACCCTCGACCCTAAACCCTAAACCCACCCATAGGTTTAGGGTTGAAGGTTTAGGTTTGGTTCCAAAGCCCTTCAAGGGATCTCCTAGAGTAGATCCCAAAAAGGTTGGAAACCAGCTTAAGGACAATTAGGGTTTAGGGTTTAGGGTTTAGTGCTGGGATTCCTTATACATTAATCTTAACCCTAAGGGTCCAAAGGACCCAATAATTAGGTACTTAGGTTTCGGATAGTAGTTACGTAGGTTGCTATGTGGGAGAATATATGATTATTAGGTACTTGGACCCTTGGGGTTAAGGATTGAGGCTATTGGCTTTCCCAACTTTGGGGCTTCTACTTGTGCAAGACACCCGTCGATGCTGTCTCCTTGCATTGCCCAGGTTACTGGCCCAAGCTCCGAGGAAATCTTATCGAGGAGTGATGTTCTGCCAGACGTGACTGTGCTCCATCCATCAGCTTCAGCGACACAGATTTTGCAACAACCATCTTTGCCCCACAGATTGACCAGATAATGAATTAATTCGCCCGGAGCGTAAGCCCTAATCAATACGTAAACTTCGCTAAACACGCGTGTGGAAGCTGAAACCAAGATGATCTTAAGTTTCTTTTCTGCCTTTATGGATTCAGGTTTAGGGTCTAGGGGTTTAGGGTTGAGGTGTTTGGGGCTTTGGGTTTAGGAGTCTCCAAGCATAAAAGCTACGGGCACATGCAAGGCATTGGGGTTTCCTGCACGGGTCCCTATATGGGTTGCTGTAAGGCTACAAGGGTTACTACAAGCGTTGAATATTGAGCTTGAAGGATTACCAACATTATTCACTAGGGTTCTTGATTATATAGTATACTTTGCCCCGGAAACCCTAAACAATAAACCCTAAACCCTAAACCCTAAACCCTAAACCCTAAACCCTATTCTCGTTATGAAGGTCCCTATATTTCAGGAACCCCTCGGAGGCAGCATATACTGCATGGTCCACTGCCGTTACTAAACCCTAAGCTCTAAATCAAGTCAGCGCAACTCAAACTTTAAGTACGAAAACAGAATTAAACAACAGAGCGGCAAGCAAGGTCAGATGGCGGCGATGGATTTTCGCCTGCGATTGCAGGTCGCGTGCTGGTGCGTGCAGTACTGCATCATCACGGACATGCCTGCGGGATTGGCGCAGGATGGGTTAGAGTGTCCAGGGTGACCCAAGGATCCAAATTGTGACAGAAACCGTCCAGAATGAGGTATTTTGGTTAAAGATAGCAGCAGTTGAAGTCTCATAGTTAGAAATATAATTATTAGGTATTCGAGCGTTAGGGTTAGAGGGTTAAACATGTGGAGGATTCGGGTTCGCTGGTCGCCTCTTTAGCGGATTGTGATATTATCAAATAGTTTTCAACTACCCTGAGGGTCCTAATACTTTCGGGCACCTCAAAAAGTACCATTTCTGAGACCCCAAAGGGACCCAAGGGCTCTCCCTAGGAGATTCCGGACCCTCCTAAAGAGATACCTGGACCCTTAGGGTAATCAATATACTATGTGTACGATGTGCGTATTTTATTGTTAATGTATATACGTATATACATGTATTCAGACATGCCCTGGGAACCCTACACCCTAGACTCTAAGCCGTGCCCTAAACCCTAAACCCTAAACCCCAAACCCCTAAACCGTGTAAGACTATAACGGCTAGGGGTTTGGGACCCTGCAGGAACCTCCGACTTGGATCTCACACGGGATCCAGAATATGACAAACACTTCGTTGGCCTCTACCACGGAGGTGTTTCCCGGAATCTTGGTCAGGGCTTGGGGTACAGTTTAGGCATGATGTTTTGCTTGTTGTGGTTTGGGGTTCCTAAAACTTGGCATCCTCAGCCTTAGAAGGGGTTTAGGGTTTAGGGTTTAAGGTTTAGGGTTTAGGGTTTAGGGTTTAAGGTTTAGGGTTTAGGGTTTAGGGTTTAGGGTTTAGGGTTCACCCATAGAACATCATAGAACAGTTTTTTCCTTTATTTTTCCAAGCCCGAACCCAGGAATGTCGCTGCCTTCGGACAGAGGACTCACCAGGAACGCAATGGCTGGTATGGCGAAAATCGGCTGGCGGTCCTCTTCGATATGGAGAAGGGTATCATGCAGTGCCATTTAGCTTTTTTTAGGGTTGAGGGTTTGGGGGTTTTTACATTACCGAGCTGCTCTAGACACGTTGTTGGTCCTTGCAAGTTAGCATAGCTGATGTTTTTTTTGGCCTTGGGCATCTACAAGAAAACCCAAATCCTCGACCCTCAAACCACCAAACCCTATCCCCTAAGCTCCGTGAGTTGCGCCTAGACCCCAAAGCCCCGCCAATAACCATAAAATCCCTGAATGCCGAATTCAAACCTAAATCCCCCATGCCTCACTTTAAACCTACAAGGCTACGAGGGGCTGCAGCCCTTTGGCCAGGAGGTGCCTGGGTTCTGGAATGCCATACTTTAACATTTTTTGGGGTGGCTTTTAGGGTTTAAGGTATAGGATTTTTTGGGGACCTGTTTTTTGAAGGAACATTTATGAACATGATTATGAGATGACAGTTTAACCGCTTTCCTCCCGGGTTGCTTCAAAGTCCCGTTAAAGGGTTCCTTTAAAGGAACTGGTTTAGGGTCTAGGGGTTAGGGTTTAGGGTTTAGGGTTTAGGGTTTAGGGTTTAGGGCTCCCTCTGGTTACTTCAATGCCTAGGTGAAGATCGGATCGGATGGCGAGTTTTGGCCTGCCGTGGTCTTGTGCAAGATCGAGGACTCCTCTTGTCCAAAGGGCTCCCTTACAGGGTCTTTGGGGTTTAGGGTTTAGGGATATAGGGTTTAGGGTTTAGGGTTTACGGTTTGGGTCTAGGGTTTGGGTACTGTTATGGGGGATACTTTCCCAAATCATAATAACAATTCCTAAAATAGAAACCCCCCCCTACATTCTACCATATAGGTACTTTGGACCCTTTGGGTTGTCAAAGGGCTCCCTTACAGGGTCTAGGGTTTTGGGCTTTAGGCTTTGGGGTTTAGGGATTTACGGTTTAGGGTTTTAGGCTTTGGGGTTTAGGGATTTACGGTTTAGGGTTTGGCCTTTAGGCTTTGGGGTTTAGGGATTTAGGGTTTAGGGTTTAGGGTTTGGGCTTTAGGCTTTGGGGTTTAGGTTTCGGGTTTGGGCGCTAGGGTTCCCTTACCAGGCCAGGCTAGAAGGGTTCCTTCTAAGGACCCATTTTCGGGGTCTGAAGGGGCTCCAAATTTGTTGTGTCCTCGTGTCTGCCTTGATTCTCCCTTTTTTAACATCAAGTTTCGAAGGTACCATAGGGCTTGGGGTGGTTTAGGGTTAGGGGTTTGTCAGCCTTGATTCCGCTTTCTGGAAGGTCACAAAAGGCAAATTCAGGGCTGTGTAGATCTTCATAGGTTTCAGGGCTTATTGTCGCTGCCTTAGATCATGTGTTCCTAAGCCCCGGAACGGTTCTGATAGAGTTTTCCTTATAGCGTTTACGTACGTCTGTCCATGAGGCGCCAGAAGGGAACTATCCTTTAAGAAGACTCAGGACTCTGCGTCTGTTGCCGTGAGCTACATGTGAAGCTGGAAGCGAGACTGTACGGCTCATCGAATAAAGGGCTCCACGTAGGCATTATATCGGGGCTTCACATATATATATATATATACATATACATATACATATACATATACATACATATATACATATATACATATATACATATATACATATATACATAGACTTCAGTGTCCGTACCCCAGAGTGTTCTTGGTTGAAGCAAGTATACTTGAGGACTTGGACCCTCGACTCAGGACTCTAGACTCCAGACTTCACCTGTGTAGTCATACCCTACGTACCCTTCTTAGGGTACCTACCTTTCAATATGCTAACCAGAAAACCAGGTACCCTACAAACGGGGTAGGGTATGACCTTCGGCCCTTAACTCTGCAGGGATGCACAGCAGCTTCGCCAAAGGGTCCACAGGATTCAGCAATTAGGTAGTTTCATTTCGTATCGTAGCTCTGTAGGTTACTAGTTGTTCTCTAAATTAGGACCCGTTTGGGGTCCTGGTGCCGTAGTATATTGGGGACCCCAATGGGACCCTGATTGAGAGAACTACCCACAGGATGATAAGGCACTTGGACAATTAGGGTTCCTCTGTCGTCGAACCCGAATCGAACCCTGAACCCTAGGGTTTAGGGTTTAGGGTCTAGGGTGTATTCTAGGATTTCAGGTGGGTAGTTGCCGTGTATAGGAGTCTTATAGAAGGTCTATGTTCCTTATAGAAGCCTTATATAGAAGCCCTATATACCCTAAACTCCCCGCCTGTAGTTTCCTTTAATTTATTCCGGCACTGGTTGAGGATTTCACCTCGTATGTTGAAAATGCTTGGGACTCTTATAGCGCGCGGCTTATAGACCCATAAACCCGGAACGCCAAAGCCTAGAAAAAAACTCCTGAAACCCTACTTGGGGATCCAAAAACCTACCGTCTTAAGGGTTCTACCTTCTAATTAAGGGGTCATAACCTACTATTTTGTAGGGTTTAGGGTCACAGGTAAACCCTAGTTACGGCCCTAAACGTGGCCCTAAACCCTAAACCCCTAATACCCTCAACCCTAAACCCTGGAAGTTGAACTGTTGAACCCGAATCCTCTCTGTCTTCAGACCCTCTGACACAGACACCAGACGAATACAGGGGCCCAAATAATTACCAATACTATTTTTGGGGCTTCCTCATTATAATTGTAGTATGATAGACCCCCAAACCCAACTGAAATTATTAAGGCCTCTATAGTACACCGAAAGGGAACTCTTTCAAGAGCCCCTTACGGGTTCCTCAGGCCTTTCAGGGTGCCGTTAAGGGCTCATGAAGGGGTCTAAACCCTAAACCCTAAACCCTAAACCCTAAACCCTAAACCCTAAACCCTAAACCCTAAACCCTAGCATTTTCCTTTAAACCGAGCCGCCCTTAAGGGCCCCTGAAGGGCCCCTAAGGCCTTTCAGGATTCCTCTAAGGTTTCCTTAAGGGGTCTGGGGTTGGGTGTTTCGGTTTAGGGTTTAGGGTTTAGGGTCTAGGGTTTCTTAACCTACCAAAACCTACTTTTGTAGGTTCTTGTTATAAACCCTAGTATGGAATGAATAGGGACGCTACAAAAAAGTAGGTTCTGGTGGGTTAAGGTAGGGTCTACCACAAGGGATCGTATCGGGGGCTGGGTATGGGGGCCTAATACTTAGAATCGGGCCTTGGCTATATGGGTGGTTATCAAAATTATAGTCCCTTTTTGGGTCCTTATTATAATGCGGCACTTATTATTTAGGGTACCCCAAAAAGGGACCATGATTTTGACAACTACCCATATCGAAGGAACTTTCAAAAGGCATAATGTGGCCCCGCGCGGAAGACGTTAGGTTCTTTCGGAGGGTTTAGGGTTTAGGGTTTAGGGTTTAGGGTTTAGGGTTTAGGGTTTAAGGTTTAGGGTTTAGGGTTTAGGGTTTAGGGTCTATGGTCCCAGAAGACCCTGTCCTGTACAGTGCGGGCTGGGCGGAGTTTCGGCAGAGCAGCGACATGGCACGATCGTACCTTCCATCAATGGCCGAAGCCGTGCAGATCCTGCAGAAAAAGTTGAGCGGGTTTAGGGTTTCGGGTTTAGGGTTTGGGGGGGTGAAGGAGTAAGTTTGGCATTGCAAGACCCCACAACCCGAATTGCAAGGGAAGCTCGCCTTGTCGAGGTTGCACAACATGCCAGAATAATTATCGAGGTTAAACCCAAAAGCCAAAACCCTAAACCCTAAACCCGGACAGGCGAAAATCCGGTCCATTGCACCTCACAAAAAAAAACCCTAAACCCTAAACCCTAAACGCCTGAAACCTTTAACCTCTGGGGCGCCGTATCTTTAGGATGACCCAAAGCCTGGCGTGGCCCAAGCCTTATACTACCCAAGAGCCAATGAAGGGGGGGGAGCCGACACAAACCCTACCTGTAGCACCCGAAAGCTTACCTTGTCAAGGTTCCCTTTCAGGGTTTAGGAGTTTAGGATTTAGGGTTTAGGGTTTAGGGTTTAGGGTTTAGGGTTTAGGGTTTAGGGTTTTAGGGTTTACGGTTTAAGATCTATAGGGTTTTGGCTTTACGGTTCCTTGGGATGGTTTCTTGGTTCCTTATTGCGGTTTCTTTATGCAGAATACTAAAGGCAGACTTTTCTGTGCTGCAGGTACAACCTAAAGCCTAAACTCTGAACCCCCAAACCCGCAAGCCGTACAATAGAAGCCAGAAAGTTGGAACATCATTATCCTCATGCCCTTAAGGTAAAGTATACGGAATCCCTAAACCCTAAACCCTAAACCCTAAACCCTAAACCCTAAATCCATGTTCCAACCTCCTCAGGTTCCCTATGAGGGTACTTGTCTAAATTCGGGTCCGTTTAGGGCCCGTTTTACAAGGGTGCCATACTATATGGGTAGTTGTCAAAATTCGGGTGCCTTTTGGGGTACCCTAAATAATAGGTGCCGTATTATAATAAGGACCCAAAAAGGGACCATAATTTTGACAACCACCCATATTGGGGACCTCAAAGGGGACGATACCTTAGAGAACAACCCTAAACCCTGAGCCCGACACCCAGAATCCTAAACCCTAAACCCTAAACCCTAAAACCCAAAAACCCTAAACCCGACATCCTAAACCCTAAACCCTAAATCCTAAACCCTAAACCCTAAACCTTAAACCCTAAACCCTAAACCCCACAAACCCTCTTGGAGGTCAGATCCTTTAGGCAGGAACCCAGAGACTCCCCAACCCCTTAATTTAATTAAGGACTATGCCGTGGGTTTAGGGTTTAGGGTTTAGGGTTTATTTAGGGTTTAGGGTTTAGGGAATCATAATATAATTTAAGGCATATTCCTTAGTTAAGGGGTTTTGGAGTCTCTGGGAAGTCCTGGCTTTTAAGAGCCCCGTCCAACCCACAGCAGGAGTCCTACACCTCAAATCCTGGGGCGCCCAGTTTTAGGGTTTCGGACTTTTGGATTTAGGGTTTAGGGTTTAGGGTTTAGGAGTTTAGGGTTTAGGGTTTAGGCTTTAGGGATTTGGTTTTAGGGTTTAGGATTCAGGGTTTAGGGTTTAGGCTTTAAATAGGCTTTAGGGCTTCGGTGTCAGGGTTTAGGATTCACGGCTTCGGGTACAGGGACAAGTTGGACCCTCATCCAAAAACCTGAAGGCCTGGTTCGAAGCCTGAAGTCGCATATATGGGGGGCCTGAATAATCGCTGGTATTTTTTTTTTTGGGGGGGGGTCCATAGTACTTATACACCAAAACCCCATTCTAATCATTCAGGCCCCTACATTGCTCTGTGGGTACATGGACCCGATTACAAAACACGAAACTAAGTCTTCCGCAGGGCTTTTTTTTTTTTGAGGGGGGGGGGGGGTAGGTACCCTAAAACCTAACCCTAAACCCTAAACCATAAACCCTAAACCCTTTAAACCCAAACCTACTTTTGGGGGGGTTTAGGCACCCTAAACCCTAAACCCTAAACTTGGGGGGTTTACGTACGTCCTAGAGGGTCTTTTGATTCAGGTTCACGGGATTCGGGTCTAAAGCTCCAATTCCATGCCTCGAGTTCTAGTCTAGAGTTGGAGGGTTTATAGGCTTTAGGGCTGAAGGGGTTTAGGGCTGAA
The DNA here is from genome assembly GCA_905221635.1 of Symbiodinium sp. CCMP2456. Classification (NCBI taxonomy): domain Eukaryota; class Dinophyceae; order Suessiales; family Symbiodiniaceae; genus Symbiodinium; species Symbiodinium sp. CCMP2456. The sequence goes on along the minus strand of CAJNDV010025446.1, from coordinate 134,623 downwards.
GGGGTTTAGGGTTGAGGGGGTTTAGGGTTGAAGGGTTTAGGGTTTAGGGTTAAAGGAGTGTAATAGGGTTTTGGGATTACCTTAGCGTTTAGGGTTTAGGGTTTTGGGATTACCTTGACCCTATAACTATAAAACTTTCCTTGAAGGCTCCGTATTATGATTTTTGTTTGTGTAAGTCCTGAAAAGGTAGGTTCTTTGGGGCCCAGCTAGGTTCTGTAGTTATGAGGCTTTGCTCTGGGCAAGTGCTTTCGGCTCCTGAAACGAACAAGATCACTGAGACTATAGAGTTTGTAAAAGCTCACAAACAACGTAGAAAGCTTAATTCAAGCGTTTTGGTCTATCTGTAGCGAGTTTGCCGTGCCTTTTTTTTGTGGATTTAAGGCTTTAGGCTTTTAGGGTTTACGGCAGTTTCGGCCGGTTTAGTCTTTAATCTTTCAGGCAGTTTCGGCCGGTTTAGTCTTTAGTCTTTCCGGCAGTTTCGGCCGGTTTAGTCTTTAATCTTTCAGGTTTAGAGGGCTCTAGGTCTAACAACAGGTGTCCCCGCACCCAGGGAATATACTTTGGCCTCACAATCGTATCTGTGTATGTTTTTAGGATTTAGGGCTAACGTATATTAAAATATGTTGTAGGGGCACCTTAGTCCCTAAACCCTGAGCCCTTAGTTACCCTGGCTTGGAGTTAAGGACGACTGCTATTCGTGCTCGACGTCGAACCTCTGCACGGTTTGCGACAACGGCAAGTTCCTGAGCCCGAACATGTGGTGTCCGCTCCTCAGAGGGACATGCATTCGGTTGCTTTTGGGTTTAGGAAGTTTAGGGTTTAGAGTACTTAAGTGTTTCTATGAGGGTACACGAAGGGTTTTGGAACGTTTTTGGGTACGTGGGTTGAGGGTTGAAGGTTTGGGCTGTAGCGTGTATATAGCCTCAATAGGGTTTGGAGTTTCAGCTTGCCGCGAAGCGGCGCGGTGCTTCACTCTGCGATAATGCCTTCAGTGCCCTTCCAAGTATTTCCTACTTTTTATTACAATATAATAAAACCTGATGGGGCTACTAAGACTACTGTCTTATTGTTGATTCTAAGATGCACGTTCCCTGAGCCGGGTTGCTGTCGAGGAGGTCCGTGCTCACACAGTGTTGTTTTTGTTTTTTTCTCTCGCTCTCTCTCTCTGTCTCTTTTGCTATGGGGCGGGGGTGCATAGTATAGGGGTCGGACTGATTGGATCCTGGTTCAAATATATATATATATATATATAGAGAGAGAGAGAGATATATATATATATATACACACACCCCAAAGCCCTGTTCTCACAATCGACGCTCGCGTCGTCCGCTTTGGCTCGGTCGGCCCCGGCCGCGGTTGCTATAAGGCCGTACTACTACTGTCTTGTTGTTGGGGCTTGCGGTAGGACTTTAAAACTTGCACCCTAAACCCGAAACGCTAAACCGTAGTTGGGGTGAGGTTTGGAATTATAGTATGAGAACCCCCGAAAACTCCCAAAACCGTGTTTTTACGATCAACGCCCCGATATCATAGATCTCTCTGTAGTACTTATAACCTCATATCAGCCCGTATAGACCCGCTGAAGGTCCCCGTCTACATACCCCTAAACCCTAAAACCCTAAA
>CAJNDV010025446.1:92155-110092 GCA_905221635.1 Symbiodinium sp. CCMP2456 | reverse complement strand
ATAAAGTACCTATATAGGGATTACTTTAAGGCAAAAGTATATACTATTTGGGCACCTGAGCCCTTCTAAACCCTAAACCCCTAAACCCCTAAATCCTAAACCCTAAACCCTAAACCCTAAACCACTATTTGGGGACATGGACCCGTAGGGAAAGCCACATGCCGCCAGCACAAGGTTCAAGCCTCGAGACGACTCTTCCGAGCCACTGTCGCCTGGCATCAACCGGGTTTGGGGGTTTAGAGGTTTAGGGTTTAGGGTTTAGGGTTAAGAGTTCAAAGGGTTTAGGATTAAGAGTTTTAAAGGGTTTAGGGGTTTGAGGTTCAGGGTTTAGGGTTTGGGGTGTTCCACTTCGTTTTTCCACCATAAACGCTGAGCCTATCTCACAGTGTAAGGCTTTTGAGCCCAAAGACCATAGACTAGACTACGTACTTGTATGACTTGAGGGCTATGTTGAGCATGAGGACCAGGCTTTGCAACCTAATGTAGGGGCCTGAATAGTTAGTCACCTATCCTGTTTTTAATTTAAGGCTTCCTCTTAGAACTATACTACAATGGGCCCCGAACCTTATTCTAATTGTTAAGGCCCCCATATTACAGGCATTAAAACCCTGCTCCCGCTGCACTCTACGCCCCGAAGATCACATGTTGAAGTATGGCCCTTAGGCCTTTCAAGGGACCCTTAAGGGTATATTTTTACGGGGCTAGGGTGTAGGGAATATAGTAGGTGTATAAGGATCCCAGGGTTAAGGACCCATACTATGGGCCTTGGTTTCAACCTTAGAGAAGAGACGATGTGTCAATCCCCAGCTTACGGAGTCTGCGGCCTGCGGTTGATGATAGAAACCAGGCATTACCCAGAATAAGGAATATACCATAACTCCCATACTTTAGAGTCCTTAAGGTAATGCGGGATATATATATATATACATACATATATATATATATATATCATCATCAACTAAATGGTGTATGCCTGACAGTCCAGAGTCCTTGTATGAAGCTGGTTGATACTACAGCTTTGACTGTACATAGAGAATATGGGTGACTATCCGGAGTAACATCCGTACTTCAAATACTAAACTATACTGTACTATACAGTGTTCTAGTTCAGGGCAAATGGCAATTATGCGGTGTAGGGTCGTAGAATATACGTATATATATATATATATATATGTAGCTATCTATATGTATGTGTATATATATATATATGTATGTATAGCCACCTACATAAAACAATCACCGTCTCCTTGTGGCCGGTTGCCTAGCATTTCAAATGCTGGGCTCGATTCGGCTGAATCATGCGCGTATGTTCCTTTTCCGGACAAATGTCGCCACCATATAGAAGCTCCACGACATGAACACCGTAAACATCCTAAATCTCAGCAAAAGCCACGGTCGCTCAAACTAGACCTTCTGTAAATTTTTGAACATCGTGATCGTGAATCCACACTAACATTCTTTTGAGCCGGGTCTGGAATGAGGTTAACAAGCAGGGACAATGTCCAAAATTGGCTACCTAAACGCGACGGGAAGGCGCTGACCGATGCATGCGTTGCCGCCGATCTCGAAGCTTGTGATCATGAAGGGCTCCACTGAAGACTCTTGCTATTTTTTGGGGGAACGACCTTTAGATTTCGGGATCCCGATATGAGCCCACGGCTGGAAGGCCACTTTATGATACATTTGCTGTATCCTCGCGCTGACCCCGCTACATACTGATGTGCTGATTTGAATTTTGTTGCGTTTACTCGTTGCTCCGGCTGATGCAGAGCACCCAAGAAACCCTTCAAATCAGCAGCATGCCCAAGTCCAGTTTTGATGGGGATGGTAGCAGTTTCTGTTCATCTTGTCGCAATACTGGTGGCGCATGGCTGATCACGCACTGGTGCTACGAACGACAGCAATTAACTACGAGCTCCGAACCTCAAACCCCGATGGTCAAGTGCACTCATGTATACGTACACATTGTGTCCGAAAGGCTTTGCTGTTTCTTTAAGGCCTCGGCAACTTCGGAAAAAAGGATGTAACCAAGCTAGTCAGTGACTCTGAAAGACGTGTCCAATGAGCTTCAGGTTTTACGATTCGAGAACACAACCCCGACATTTCCGGTTCGAGTTTATCGTAGGTGTTGGAGTTGTAAACTTGAACTTTGAGATTGGGTTTACGCGCTGTGGCGTTGCAACCCAAAGCCAAGATGCCTTAAATTTCAATCCACAACACCAGCCCATTACAGCTCAAGGCAACGACGGGCTTGTGGCCACTCGGTGCAGCAGCATGTGGAACGAAGCTGCCGGGGAGCTAACTCCTTGGTCGCTCGCTTGCAATGTGGCTCAACACTTCTCTTTTCGTTCCTTCGAGTCCAAGGGACCCATAGTCGGATAATCGTAATGTAGGTCAGAATGTGAGGACGGAGTATATTCGCATACATATTTGGACCCTTGGAGTATACATCTACGGTTTAAAAAACTAGCCGTTGTGTGCGAGGCCCAGAAGGGTTCTTATCGAAAGGGTGAGTCAACCTTTGCTAACCTAGCTGAAGTGTTGTGTCACAGCGCCGTACTCCAAAAGCCACAACCTAAAACTGGGCTGTTCCGGGAGGTCCGCTAAACAGCATATTTCCAAAACCCGAAGTGGTCTCCAGCGGACAGAAGGACTATCGGTTTGTGGGTTTGGAGGATTTCTCTCTTCTTAACCAGCTGGGCTCCAAGATGTTCAAACTGTTCTATCTCGGGCAACTGCAGAACCCCCAACTTCTGGCTCAGTAATTAAGCGTTGGCTCTTCGAACCCTCAACCTTAAAGCCTTAAACCCAAGGCCCTAAGCCTAGTCAAAAAAGCGCCTGTTCTCAGACCTCGGTTCCTCAGCTCCCTTTTTGACCCTTGGCCGTTGAGGGATGAGGGCTTTAGCCTGAAGCTACCCAGAGGCCCGATAGTAGTTCTTTTTTGGGGTTCATAACAAGAATCCTATAGGGTAATCCCAAAAAGGAACTACTATGGGGCCTATGGCTATACACCCCAATCCGAAAGCTTAGCTCCGGTACCCAAAAGAAACTTTGACAGGGTGCTGAGGATCGTCATAAGCTCGCAGTACCTGCTATGGCTCAGGATTTTGAATCTAGAGTCTTAGGATATCAGCCTTGGGGCCGTAAGGTGGTATGGTTTTAGGAACCTGGACGACGGCCAGATACCGTCCGACTAGACAAAACCTGAAACCAAACTGCAAGCCTGGAAACTCAAAGCCTGAAGCCTTATACACCCTTCGCAACCTATGCTGTAAACCTGAAGCTCAAAACTTTAGAGAAACCCTAAACCCCCAAACCCTGAACCCCAAAATTGGAACACTGAACCCTAAACCCCAAACCTGCAAACCTTTAACCCCAAAATTGGAACACTGAACCTTGCGGTTTGCATCATGAAGAGACCTCCATGGATCTTCGACCCACAATTTTAGGATGCCTGTTTTTGAGGGTGTAGGGTTTAGGGTTTACTGATGAGGTGATTGAGGCTTGTGGCTTAGGGTTCCTATGTTTTGTGAGGTTTGGGTTCAGGAGTTTAGAGTTTAGGGGTGCTTTTGGGTTGAAGATTCCGTAGGTTTAGGGTTTGGGGTTAAGGGTTCCGTAAACGCTTCCTGCCCCTAAACCCTAAACCCTAAACCCTAAACCCTAAGCACCTTAAATCCGAAACCCTGACTCCGAGACCCTAAACCTTAAACCGGCGAATGAAGACAAAGCTCAGACCTCGTGAAGATGCCGTGATGGTTAGGGTTTAGGGTTTAGGGTTTAGGGTTTAGGGTCAGGTTTGGGGTGTAGTAGGGGATTGGGGAGTAGGGGGTATTTAGGGTTTAGGAACTGGGTTCCTGAGTAGTACCCTTTGCCCCTTTTTATTTTGGGGTCTCCTTATTAAACACTTAACTATAGGACAAAGGGTGCCTTTATGATTTCGGGGTCACTCAGGAACCCAGGGAATTAGGATTCGGGGTGTAAGGTCCGGGTTCATTGTTTGAAATTTTGTTCTCCAGGTGTCGGACTTAGTCTAGATGTTTGGATCTGCGAATATGTAATGATAAATTGAACGCTGCCATTTAACTACGCTGCATACTATACGCCTCATCCTGCCAGATTCGGTTCTTGGGCTTGGGTTGCTTAGGATCTAAGGTTGGTTGTTGAACGAAGAAAAGTGCGAAGCAACCACCGCCTATTGCTGGCCGTGACTTTAATTTTAAGACTATAAGGGACAGTCAAGTCAAGTATGACTTGATCTTCCGGTCAAGAAAGGACTTTCTGTCATGTTAATGTTATTTATCCTTAAGGATTAAGGTTAAGTCCGTGACAGGTGGCAGATGGATCTCGAGGAAAGCGAGACCATCGTCAAGAGCTTCGGCTTGTGTAGAGTTTAGAGTATACCTTAAGAAACCAAAACCTACTTTTCTGTAGGGTCCCCATAAAATCCCATATTAGGGTTTATAATAAGAACCTACAAAAAAAGTGGGGTTTTGTGTTCTTAAGGTAGGGGTTGCGTGTGTTCAGAAGCGTCACATTGTACATTCTGAGAGACCGACCTAAAGCGAATCCGATTCAGCACGAGCGGTTATGAAAGCCCAACCTCCAAGCCTAAACACGAAACCTGATAACCCCTACACCTAAACCCTAAAACCAAAACCCTAAACCCTAAAGCCCAAACCCTAAACCCCAAACTTTACAGCCCCCTGAACCCTAAACCCTAAACCCCTTAAGGGGGCAAGGAAGCCTTGTGCTCCACTAGTAATATCGAGCCTCGGGTGCCCCAAAACAAGAGGCCCGAATGCTGAACTTTAGGGTTCAGGATTTAGGGTTTAGGGTTCAGGATTAACAAGTGATTTGTGGGGGGGGGGGGGTTGTAGGAATGTTCTTCTTACTCCGTCGTTTTTTTTCTGAATTGTCAAGGTGGTTTATAGGGGTTAGGAATAACAGTGTCATTTGATAAAACACCCTCCGAACCCGTATTCTAGCTTGATCATGAAGGCCTATAAAAGGGTAGTTCTCGAAAATAGGGTCCCTTTGTGGGTCCTTTTTATCAGGTTGCCGTACTATATTGGGGACCGAAAAGGGAATCTAATATAGGGGCCTTAACAATTACCTATACTATTTTGGATGTTCGTTTTTTATAGCCACAGTCGAATATATCCCAAAAGCCTATTCTATTTATCAAGGCCCCTAAACCCTAAACCACTAGCAGCCCTTAAATAACCCTTCAAGGGACCCTTTAAAGGAACCCCCGAAACCCTGTTCTAACTTTTTTCTGGCCCCTACATGAATTTAACCCTAAGCCCTAAACCCTAAACCCTATTCTATTTCTTCTAAACCCTAAACCCAGGGTTCAGGGTTTAGGGTTTAGGGCTTTCGGTTTAGTGTTTAGGGCGGTTTAGGGTTCGGGCTTTAGGCTGTTGAGTGCGGGGTCACCCAAACCTTGTAAGCCCCAATAGTCCAAAGGTCAAAACCTGAGAATACTAAATGCTAAGCGCCCCAGTGCTCAACTGGCCACAGGCGCACGAGGTCGACGACACCGCCTCCAAAGGCGACGGTGCCGCCTCCAAAGGCCACGGTGCCGCCTCCAAAGGCGACAAAGGCCGCCTCCAAAAGCGACAAAGGCGAAGGCGCCTGCAAAGACAAAGACCGCACCCCCGGTCCTGACAACGCGGCCGACGTCGTCCACCCTAAACCCTAAACCCTAAATCCTAAACCCTAAACCCTAAACCTAAACCAAAACCCTAAACCCGAGACGAGAGGTCCCTACGGCCACGCCCGATCGAGCGGAGCCCTCTGATGGGGCTACCTATAGTCTCCATTGTAGTTCCTTTCTTTGGTTTAACCAATTACATATTAAGGATTTTTATAAGGTATCCCCCAAAAAAGGAACTACAATGGAGACCATAGGTAGGTGTTGTTTCAAGGATGTGGGGTTAAGGATCAAGGTGTTTTTTTTGCCCGAAAACCTAAACCCAGGCTTCAGGGCTTAGGGTCTAGGGTACCCATTGAGCCGCATTGTGAGTGAAGGAAAAGCCATGGTTCGAACTTGGCGAACTTTAGGAGCTAGGGTATTAGGGTTCAGGGTTTTAGGTTTTAGGCTCAGGATTAAATCTGGTGTCTTAACAGTTGGAATAGGGTTTCTGGGTCATGTCGAAAGTGTACTTATAGTACAACAAATACGGAACAACACTTGCAACTATTTAAGTTTCTATATAAGGGGCTGTTGGGTCTCTGTTTCGCAGTTCTAGGATCTCATGTCAAAATTTAGTGCTTAACCCTGAGCCCTAAACCCGCTTCTACGGTTTTGGGTTTTCAGCTGTTTAGTGTTTTGTATGTGGGGGGGGCGGGGGCTAGGGACAGAGTCAGGAAAGGGCTTATGGCTTAAGCTTTATCGGGTTTCGGGTTTCGGGCTTATAGGGTTTAGGGTTCAGGTATTTAGGGCTTCAGGGTTTAGGGTTTAGGGTTTAGGGTTCTAGGGTTTCGGGTTCAGTGTGTTTAGTCTGCTGTTTCAAAGCGAGAGTCCAGGAGCTGGTGTTGCAGGATTCTGGGATCCACGTACTGGATCAGGGCCGGACCCAAAAAGCATACTAATATAGAAGCTTATAGGATTTAGGGTTTAGGGTTTAGGGTTACCCATAGGCCCCATAGTAGTTCCTGTTTGGGGTTCATATCTAGAATCCTATAAGGTAATGCCAAAAGGAACTACTATGGGGCCTATGGGTAAATACTTACCTTTATAAATGGACTACAAAGAAGCCCCAAAACCCTATTCTAAGTAATCAGGCCCCTACATTGGGCACATTCACGCTTAGAGCAGGCTGAAAAGCGGCTACACGTTGGGCTTGCCGTTTTGTGCGTTGAGGGTTTTGGCAATACAGTGTAAGTGTGCTAAACCTTAAGGGAGCCCTGGAACCGAAAGTCTAACCGGAAAGCCGAGAACGAACATACCAAGGATCCGCATCCTTAGCGATCCAGATGGTTGCGAGGCAGAACACAAGAGTTTGTTTGATTTCAATATCATATGCACTTCCGAATACCCACCTACATTCCCCTTAAGCCTCCAAGTATACAAAGAGTACCTACTTCAAGCTGTTTGGAGTCTTAGTGTACTCCTAATGGGAATCCTAGTCCTAAGTTAAGCCCTACAAGCCCTACATCCTAAACCCTCCAGGTAAGACTCCAGGACCTCCATGTAATGTAGGGGCCTTAAGACTTAGAATAGGGTTTTCGGGGATTCCTTGCTGTAGCTTTACTGTAATATACCCCCCAAGCCCTATTCGAATTATTAAGGCCCCTACATGAATTTAACCCTAAACCCTAAATCCTAAACCCTAAACCCTAGACCCTAGACCCTAGACCCTATTGTATTTATTAAGGCCCCTACATTACATGTTAAGTTTAGGTGTTTTAGGTCTTAGGGACGTCACAAGGCCTGGCTACTGCCGCTATGTACTTGTCTTGTCAGCTTTCGGGCTTGGGTGTGTGTGGGTTCAGGGGTTTAGGGGTTTAGGGTTTGGGGTTTCAGGCTTTGGGTTTAGGGTTTAGGGTTTAGGATTTAAGGTTTCGGGTTTAGGGTTTTGGGTTTTAGGGTTCAGGGGTGTGAAGAGATTGGCTAATTAAAGGTCGCGGCATGCAAGATTTTTTCTCAAATGGGATTGTATAGGCGGGTCATCAGGGGTTTGTAGTAGGGGGTTCAGCGGGGCTTCTAGGCGCTCAGGGCCACTGACTGTTTAGGTGCTTTCGGTGTGGGATCGGGGCTCTGTGTATTTTTCCCAAAGCAGCATCTAACTTTATTTGCAACCCCTCTACTACGCCCATGATCTCTTGGAAAGGAGCCTTGAGTTTACATAGATCTTCAAGCGCAGTTTTTTAAGCTACTAGGTTAGCCAGAGAAGATGATCTAAGCCGAAACGCCAAAACCCTAAACCCGATGCTGCAGCCGTAAACTGCAAACACCCCAAGCCTCATACCCTCACAGTACGTACCTTTATAGTAACGGGTATAGCACTAATCCTCAGCTATTATTATAGAGTCAGGTCGTCCGGGAGGCAAGGATGGTGTGCTAAAGCTACTAGGGGGCATCTCGTGTCTTCAATAACCTCGAGGTCCGGCAGAAAAGCGACGGTTTAAGGTTCAGGGTTTAGGGTTTAGGGTTCTCTTCTCAGAGTTGTCCTGCTGACCGAGATTGACATGGAAACTGCTGGGCTGGGGCATGAGTTGCAAGACGACGCTGGATGCCGATTCCACCAATTCCCTGCCATCAGCCCATGCCAATGCCATCCAGACCGCCACAAGACGACACTCGATGCCGCTTCCACCAATTCCCTGCCATCACCCCATGCCGATCCAGGACGGCGGGTCAGGACGGAGCCACCTCTTGTTAGGCCGATGCCTCGGAGGGATTGGCATTTTAGATGAAGGCTGGTGGATGTCACAATGTTGGCACGAGCTTGAATTGGCATGGGATGAACTGGATAACTGTAAGTACATTTAAAGTAGCCCTTGACGGCCCCTAGACCCTAAACCCTACACCACTAAACCCTAAACGCTAAAACCCTGAACCCTAAACCCGTAAACGCTAAGCCCTAAAACTCTGAACTTTAGAACCCCCAAACTCTAAAGCCCAAACCCTAGACCCCAAACCCTAAAACTTCAGCCATTAGGCTCCAGACCCGGCATAACAGCTGCGAATCTCGATGCCAACAGGAGGGTTTAGGATTTAGGGTTTAGGATTTAGGGTTTATGATTCAGGGTTTAGGATTTAGGGTTTAGGGTTCAGGGTTTAGGATTTTTGGGGAGACGAAGCCTGCTTTAACACTACCACGATCATATGTATGCAGTTTGCAGCTTTGGGGTTCAGGGTTTAGGGAGTATCAGTACTATATTTTCAGCATATGGGTGGGTAGCGCCAAGTAAACGTTCTTCAACAAGGTCTGAGAATGTCTTGCACCCTTAACCTGAGCAGCTCACGGCTATGCCCTAAGTTTTCAGGGTCTAGGGTCCTGTAGAACTTGTAACCTCATAAAACACAAGCTCAGTCGGGAAAAAGCCCATGTGTAAGCTATAGGTGACTACAAATCCGTTTCGAGTTCCAGCAAAGCCCGTCAGAGTGTTTGGCAGGCCTTGGGCGACGAAGACACGGGCCTTCACTGCTCCATCCTCGGTGGCGTGGTTGGCGTGAGCGACACGCCTTGTGCTGCAGGCTGGGACAAGCGTACATGGACCCCTAAACCCTAAAATACCGCCCACCCACCCCCAACCCTGAACCCTAAACCCTAAACCCTAAAATACCCCCCACCCCGCCCCTACCCTGAACCCTGAACCCTAAACCCGAAAATACCCCCCACCCCCCCCCTTCCCTGAACCCTTAACCCTAAACCCCCAACCCTGAACTCAAAACTGCGTGTAGTCGATTGCCGGACACCGCTAGAGAGCCCAGAGGGTCCATGTGTATATATAGGTATATATACACATATATATATATATAGTTGCTTATATAATAATAACAATAATATATAAACATAATAATGTCTAATAATAATAAAGAAGAATATATACGTATATACGTATATATATATATATATATAGATTACAGTACCATAGTGGAATTAGATCCCAAAAGAATGTTCCTATTCATCGTCATCTTGTGGACCGATTTTCATAGAAGTATATATGAACCTTTTGAGAAGCTCTCCAGCTCCACATAGGCCGAGGGTTGGGTGGAGATGGCGCGTGAGAATCCAGACCTTCCAATATCCTTGTGATTGAGGAGTATGCCTCAAGTTAGTATAGAGGCTTAAATAATTACCAATCTTATTCCTTGTGGTTCCTTAGTATAATTAGACTAGAAGGTACCCCAAATCCCTATTCTAATTATATAGGCCCCAACATTATAGATTTAATACGGTATATTTCTTAATTAAGGGATTTTGGACGTTCTGGAGTCTCCGGCGACATTCGAGACCGAGCCTACCCAGATGCTGAGAGCCTCGACGATGTGAAGAACTCGACGGTTTAAGGGTTTAGGGTAGAGGGTACGGGGTTTCACGGATTGGCCGAGGCCGCGATTAGGCACCGCTCTGTAAAGCCAATGGCCGAGTGTTTCCAGGTTGTAGACTCATTATAGCTGCTTTTAGCGGCAATGACCAAAGTTCGTGCTCCGCTAAACCCTGAACCCTTGCTGTAAAGGCTCAATATGCTCTAGCCGAAAAGCCTTGGGTAGTATGGCTTTTGGAGCCAAAATCATTTAAGATATGAGTCCTTAGTATTAGAAACTTCGGGTAAACCCTATAATAGCCCTAAACCCAAACTCTGAACCCTGAACCCCTATACCCTAAACCTTATAAACCCTATAAACCCCAAACTCAAAGCCCTAAACCCTTGAGGTTTAGGTTCCCGCCCTTTACGAGTGAAGCCTGTTTTCAGCACCCTGAATCCTCGAAGTTGGCATTTCCGGGATGTCTTGTCAAGGAGCCGACTTCCCTAAATGCTGTTGTTGTGCTCTGAACCCTAAGCCCTAAGCCTAAGCCCTAAACCAAAACCCAAAAACCAAAAAAAGCAAAACAACAAACCAAACCCTATTCAAGTTGTTAGGATGTTAGTCTTGAGTGTGGTTCGTTTTGGGACCTTTCTAGAAGAAAGGGCCGGATGGCAGCCTTAGACGAAACTTCACCATAGGATTCTACGGGTTCAGCTCTGAAGCATTACAACCCAGACCCCAAAACGGGGTTTAGGGTTTCGGGCGTAGGCTTTAGGGTTTAGGGTCTAGGGTTTAACGTTTAGTGTTTAGGGTTTAGGGTTTGGGGTGTAGGGTTTAGGGTTCAGGGTTCAGCGTCCGATCAGTTATTTCCCTCTTTTGTTTGATGCGCAGGCAAGAACTGCTCGGGCACTGTTTGCGGCATCCTGGCCGAAGATGAAGCGGTGGGTTTGGACTTGTGGGATTAGGTTAGATGAACGGCCGTCCGGGCTTGTGAGACATCATTCAGGGTCTAAGGCGAGCAATCTTGCAACTTGGGCTTTACGTGGATCGGGGAAGAAGTCGGGAAAAAACTGGATACAAAGGGCCTGTTCGTGATGCTAGTCCTTAGTCTCCTGAAAAACTGAACATGATGATCGTGTAATATAATTACCCCCCCCCCCCCCAAAACCTATCCTACTTAGCCAGGCTCATTGTAATATATTAAGCCCTTAATCCTTTCCAAGCCATTCAACCCTAAACCCTAAACCCTAAACCCCCATTTCTTCAACGGCTACTGCAGGGATCAAATCAGGCCGAGGGGTTCAATATTCTGCCGTCTACGTGAAATACCATACCACTCCCTAAACTTAAACCCCAAACCCCAAACCCTAAAAGGGGGTTAGGGTTTAGGGTTTAGGGTTTAGGGTTACTAAAACCCAAACCCCAAACCCTAAACCGTAAACCTGAAACCCCAGCCTTAAACCCCCAGTTATCTTTCGCTGGAGACCCAGATCGGATGCCTCGAACAGCAGGGCCGGGTCGCCCAAATCCGGATCCCCAGAGAACTCAGTACCTCTTAATTACTGAATATACCTTAAATCATAGGGGCCTCAATATTATATGATTTAAGGCATATTCTTTCATTAGGTGGTTTTGGGGTTCTCTGGGTGTAAAATATGATCCACTTCTGCTGCTCGGGCGCTGCCTGCAGCATCCACAAGCGCTTCCACTTGCTCTTCAGATGCTTGGTAGCAATTCAGAAGTACGACCTGAACTTCGCCGGGTCTCAACGTGTGTTCGTCCTCAAGAACCGCGCCATTATCCAGAAAGAAAAGCCTTTGCCTGAACCTTGACAGCCCGCACGTGCTGTGCAAGTGCTGCTTCAGCGCCCGGACAGGATGCGTGCCTGCAGGCAGGGTCTCGAGAAAGTTCGCCAAGTCAACCGCAATGAGACCCTCACCCGACACTCTCCGAATCCGCAGCATGTGCAACGCGAAGTGAAGCTATCATACCCTAAACCCTTTAAACCCTAAACCGTAATGCCTCAGTTGAGGGAACTGGGGCACTTTAGGGTGTGCGGTTTATACAGGGTTTAGGGGTTAAGGATTTAGATGCAGCAGTAGACTCGCATCCAGGGTATATACTTAACGGTCATGGGACTCAGCAACTAGGGTTAGAAAGGAAAAACTAAGGTTACAGCGTGTTACAGCTATAGTTTTTTTACAATAATCTCGTACTGAACTAAAATATTGACTTAATTGGCAACTACTTTGATTCTCCAAATCGAGCCTACGTGAGCGACAGTCCTGCCCACAGAGAAAACTTATCTTGAGCCATATGCCAGTAACGGTTTGGGGTATTTTCAGCCATATCATGGGTGGTGGCCGCGTCATGTTCTAAACGCTTAGGGGGTCTCCAGTAGGGTTACGGGACAAGGGATTTCGGGCATCTTCTACGTCTACTTCAAGACTGAACGAGCCGGAGGGAATAGAACGGGTAGTTCTCAAAACTGGGGGACCCTTTTGAAGCCCCCCCAACAGTACGGCAGCCTTGTAAAAGGAACCTCCACAGGAACTTAGATCTGGAGTGCTCGCCAGATAACTCTTCAAACTCCTCTTTTGGGCTTGAATTAGGGGTGTAGGGTTTAGAGTTCAGGGTCTAGGGTATCGTTTTGCAGGATTCTCCACTTTTGCTTGTTGTGCTTGTTGACCACCGCAAAGCCCCAAGGCCCAAATGTTGTAGGAGCCTTACCGTTACCAAACCCTAGACCCTCGACCCTTTTGCCTTTCGGAGGTGCTGGGTGTGCCAGGGAGCGAAGGAAGGGGTCTATTTCGGGGGTCGACACACTTGGGAACTGAATGAGTTCCCTTTACATTTTTTCCGGGGGGGAGTACTAATATCCGCCCATAGAGTTGAAGATTTACAGGTTTTTGGGCGGATGAACGCAGCAGCTAAGTATACAACAACTGCTACATTCCCTGAGCCCCGAAGCCTAAGACCCTAAGACCCTGAAGCCTAAACCCTAAACCCTAAACCCTAAACCCTAAACCCTAAACCCCTGAACCCTAAACCGTAAACCTTAAACCCCAACCCTACTCCCCCGAACAGCCCAGGACGAAGCCCCGAAGTCTAAATCCTTCGAATTCCACCTGGAGTTAATGCTCTTTGTAGAGGCTTAGGGTTGAGGGTTTATAGGGCTTTAGGGTTTAGGCATTACCTCTAGGGTAGTAGAGGTTTCAGACGGGTGAAGGGCGTATGGACTCTCGCGGGACATGTGAGGCCAAGCAGATGACCTTAATGCTACGGTTTAGGGGTTTAGGGTTTAGGGTTTAGGGAGATTGTCAGACGGGTACCATGAGGTACACTGAAAGAAACCGGGGAGGACAAGTGGTTTGAGAAGCTCAGCTGCAATGGGATAGCCTAACAGTGACACCCTCAGCCCTGAACCTTGTGCTGAATTTGTGGAGTTTGGGGTTTTGGGATTGTTCCGCACCCAGAGAACCCAATACCCCGTAATTCAGGAATATACCTTAAATCATATTATTAGGGCCCCTATAACTTAAGGTATATTCCTTAATCAAGGGGTATTGGGTTCTCAGGGCACCCCTAAACCTGTAAGTTCTCAGTTTCAATGTGTTCAGATTCTGAGGGCTCTTTCCCGGTTGCTAGGTGGAAGGTGTGCGGTTTGAGGATGGCGTAATAATTCCCTACACTATTTTGGGAGTCCTTGATTATAACTATAGCATAATATACCCCAAAGCCCTATTCTAATTATTAAGGCCCCTAAACCCCCAACCCTGATAGTAGCACTTATAGAACCCTTTAAAGGAACTCTGAAACCCTATTCTAATTATCAAGGCCCCTAGACCCCTAAACCCTGATAGTAGCCCTTATAGAAGCCTTCAAGGGACCCGTATCCCCGAAAACCTTAAACCCTAAACTCTAAACCCTAAACCCTAAACCCTAAACCCTAAACCCTAAACCCCTAAACCCTACACCCTGAAAGCCCTATTCTAATTATCAAGGCCCTTAAGTTAGATCAGAGGATCAGGGCTTTAGGGCTCCGGGTCTTCCTCAGGGTTGGGGTTTTACAAGGTTGTGGTCTAGCGGTTTAGGGTTTAGGGTTTTAGGGTTTTAGGGTTTTAGGGTTTAGGGCTTTAGGGTTTTAGGGTTTAGGGTTAAGTGCTTTAGGGGTTTAGGGGTTTAGGGTTTAGTGTTTTAGGGTTTTGGGTTTAGTGCGTTTGGGGTTTAACGTTTTGGGGTTCATCACGAACGAGGCCACAGCCAAAGCCACGCAGGCGCACTATGGGTATGTTATTATGTGAATGTGCAGAAGTTCGGTTGTTGTTTAGTCGTGTCCCCTGCGTTGTTTTATTGCTCTGGTGGCTGCTGTCAAAAAAGAACAGTAAGAGAAGGGAAAACAAACAGCGGCCTGTCGGGAACTACTGAGTTTTACTCGCATGCTGATCCCCAAAACCCTGCATTCCTAAAACCTCGAAAGCCGCTACTCCTAAACTCCGCAGTATCCAAGAACCACGCAAAAAAAACATAGCAACTTCAAATCATGAAAGTGAACTGAACCAAACCCCTAAACCCTAAACCCCTAAACCCCTTAACCCTAAACCCTAAACCCCAAACCCTAAACCCTACATCCGAAACCCTAAACCCCAAACCCTACACCCTAAACCCTAAACCCTACACCCTAAACCCTAAACCCTAAACCCTAAACCCTAAACTAGACTAAGCCCAGGATCGACTGCGACCGAGCATCCGGCCAATATGTCTACCTCCAACTGCCAGGCCGGCTTGTTCTGTTAGTGTAAGTTTAGGGTTTAGGGATCAGTTTAATGTTTAGTGTAAGTTTAGGGTTTAGGGTACGTTTAGGGTTTAAGGTAAGTTTAGGGTTTAGGGGAAGTTTAGGTTGAGGGTTGAGGGTTTAGGGTAAGTTTAGGGTTTAGGGTAAGTTTGGGGGTTTAGGGTGAGTTTGGGAGTTTAGGGTGAGTTTAGGGCTTAGGGTAAGTGTAGGGTTTAGGGTAAGTCTAGGGTTTAGAGTAAGTTTAGGGTCAGTTTAGGGGGTTAGGTCAAGTTTAGGCTTACGCTTCTTCATGGGGTTATGTAACGGTTGTATAAGTTTTGCATAGAGCTTTCAGGGTCTGTTCAAGGCTATGTAAGCGTAGGGCATCGCAGACTTAGTAAGTAGTTGGTTGCAACCATAGTTAAAAGCCGCATATAAGTAAGTTGCTTATACAGCCTGTTACCTCAGTTCCATAGATCTGTGTTATAAATCATCAAAAGTGTATGATGCTGCAAAACTTCCTTTATACAGCGGGGCGTAAGGGGTTTGCCCGGCCGGCTGTCGGAGATCACAAGAATTTTGCATAGTATTTTTCAAGAGCTATGATGCCAGGGTAGTACTACATGGTCTTATATAACATTGATGTAGGTGAGCTTGTCTAGAGAGGTTGAGATGGGTTTAGGGCCAAAGTTCAAGGTTCGGGGACACGGGGTCTAGTGTTTCGGGGTTTATAGGCTTAGGGTGTTGAGGCTCTGTGTTTTGCAGGTTTAAGCCTGTAGGCGTTCAGAAGTTTAGAGTTTAGAGTCCGTTTTCACTCCGGTTCAACCGCGTTTGCATTCGCAGGTTGTTTGCAACTTTTGAGTTGGGTATTACACTTGCTTCACATGGCTGTCGGGTATGCCTCCTCACCGGTTCATAGCCACAGCGCGACCATTTATGTCAAAGATCGTAATAAAGGGATCTAAATTTTATGTAATAATTACCAACACTATCTTGGGGGGGTTCCTCATTATGATATAATACACCAAAAACTTATTCTAATTGTTAAGGCTCTTAGATTACTGGCCGGCCTGGTTTCTACTTGGCATACACCTCGGACCGAGTGAACCCTAAACGAAAGAGTACTGCTCGGTATAGCTCGGGCCCCATTCGCCCATTCAGGGATCTGTAGCGGGAGGAGAGGATTTTCGCAGTTTGGGGGTGCGCAGGGTCCCTAAAGCCCAGGAGTCTTTACACTGACTACTCCTGGCCTCACCACTAAAAAGCCGGAACCTATATGAGCGTACCCATAGACCCCATAGTAGTTCCTTTTGGGATTGATTACGGTATAGGATTCTAGATATGAACCCCAAAGACGAACTACTATGGGGCCTATGGGTATCCCTAAAACCCTGAACTAAAACCCCCACTCTCAACCCTGCAACTTTAAACTTTACAAGCCCTGAGCCGAACCATGTGGTTGGTAGAGCAGCTGAAGGAGCCGTGTCTTCTAAACCCTAAACCCTAAACCCTACTAGGGTTTAGGGTTTCAGCTGTTCTACCACATGTTCGGCTCAGGCCCTGTGCAGTTTAGGGTTTAGGGTTTAGGGTATAGGGTTTAGGTATGGGCCTGTAAACTCTTAGAGAACTTATTATGGGTTACAAGATGGGCTTTAGGGCTATACTCCCGACAAGCCCTAAACCCTAGACCCTCTAAACCCTAAGTCCCAAACCGTAAGTGTTCTAAACCCTAAACCCGAAGCCGTAAATGTTCTAATCCCTAAACCCTAAACCCTAAATGTAAAAGACCCTAAATCCTGAACCCTCTAAGCCCTAAGCCCTAAACCCTAAACCCTCTAAGCCCAAAGCTCTAAACCTTAAATGTTCTAAACCCAAAGCCCTAAACCCTCAACCCTCCTAAACCCTAAGCCCCAAATCTCAAGTGTTCTAAACCCTAAACCCTAAGCCGTAAATGTTCTAATCCCTCATCCCTAAAACCCTAAATTTAGAAGACACTAAACCCTAAACCCTCTAAGCCCTAAACCCTAAACCCTCTAAGAAAAAACCCTAAACCCTAAATGTTAAAAACCCTAAATAACCCTATAAACCTTTAGCACCAAACCTGAACTCTTCCGTCGAGCGCAGGATATCGCGTCCTGAACTTCCGTGAGCTCGTCGCCTACAAGGCGGGGGTCAAGTTTGTCATCTTAGTCCCGAAACCCGGTTTTTAGGATTTAGGGTTAAGGGTTCAGGGTTTAGGATTTAGGGTTTTAAGGGTTCAGGGTTTAGGGTTTAGGGCCTAGGATTTCAGGGCTATTTGGGATTTTCAGAGTTTCGGGGTTGGAGGCTCCTTACTTACAGCGTTTCTATACGGGCTATATTGCGCTGTAGGACTTCATTAGGGTTTAGGGGTTTAGGGTTTAGGGTTATGGTTATTACCCTCCGACCCTAAACCCTTAAGCCCTCAAACCCTCAAGCCCTCACACACACCCTGAATCCGAAACCCTCAAATCCTACACCCTCAGCCCCTAAATCCTCAAACCCTGAACCGAAAGTGGACAAGGTCGCTGACAGCGAGTCCTGCGTCGAAACGTGGCAGACGACCAACGTGCTTCAAACAGGCCAGGGTTTAGGGTTTAGGGTTTACGGTTCCCTTTTTCCCTACGTCGGGGCTGGGTCTCAGTTTGTTCTAGTGCGTGTTTATAGGGTATGGTAGAATTGCTCTGCTTTTGTGAAACCCTAAACCCAAACCCCAAACCCTAAACCCTAAACCCCTAAGTCAAGGGTCGGGTTTCGGGTTTAGAGATTAGGGGGTGTAGCATCTTCCGGCTCAAAAAGCCCCCGAGTCATTAGAACCTCTGGGTGTGTTGAGCAGGACATCTTATCATGAAGCCCTAAACCCTGAACCCCGAACTATAAGAGGGCCTTCGAAAACTTTGCATGCCATGCATGTTTTGTTTAGGGTAGATGCCCGTTGAGCGCAGTATATGGAATCCCTCCACGCATCGTCCTTCATCCATGTTCCGACTTTGTCTGGTTCACTTTGTGCATCGAAGGTGCCCGAACCCAAGACACGTCGTACACCCAACAACTACATTAAGTGGCGAAGCTAAAACAACTAAAACCTGGAGTCTTTGCAACCATATGGTGTAGCCAAAAGCCTAAACCCTATACCAGCCTATACCCCTAAACCCCAAACCCT